>NTHP01000192.1:190998-204930 GCA_003416845.1 Oplegnathus fasciatus | reverse complement strand
TTCTGAGATACTAACTATTTTAATAAAGTTTCTCATTATTCTGAGATACTAACTCATTATTTTGAGATACTAACTCTATTTTGAGAAAGCTTCTTATTATTTTGAGATACTAAGTCATAATTTTGAGATCCTAAGCCATTATTTTGAGATATGTCATTATTTTGAGATCATAACTCATTATTTTGAGAAAGTTTCTCATTATATGAGATACTAACTCATTATTTTGAGATATGCCATTATTTTGAGATCATAAGTCATTATTTNNGTTTGTTGAAAAATATTTGTCACATTTTGAGGTGTGGATGTGTCTTACACGTGCGTTTTTAGATTTTTAGATAGTTTTGAGATACCAAGTCATTATTTTGAGATATAAGTCATTATTTTGAGATATAAGTCATTATTTTGAGAAAGTTTCTCATTATATGCGATACTAACTCATTATTTTGAGATATGCCATTATTTGGAGATACTAAGTCATTATTCTGAGATACTAAGTCATTATTTTGAGATATGCCATTATTTGGAGATACTAAGTCATTATTTGGAGATACTAACTCATTAGTTTGAGATACTAACTCATTAGTTTGAGATACTAACTCATTAGTTTGAGATACTAACTCATTAGTTTGAGATANATAATTTTGAGATCCTAAGCCATTATTTTGAGATATGTCATTATTTTGAGATCATAACTCATTATTTTGAGAAAGTTTCTCATTATATGAGATACTAACTCATTATTTTGAGATATGCCATTATTTTGAGATCATAAGTCATTATTTTGAGATCATAAGTCATTATTTTGAGATCATAAGTCATTATTTGGAGATACTAAGTCATTATTCTGAGAACATTTCTCATTATTTCAAGATACTAAGTCATAATTTTGAGATCCTAAGCCATTATTTTGAGATATGTCATTATTTTGAGATACTAAGTCATTATTTTAAGAAAGTTTGTCATTATAATGACTTACAGGATCTTTTTTTCCATCACATTGGCTGAAATGGGCTTCCATAACCATCCACAGTCAGATAAATTAAAGACAATAAGGAGCGAGTCTGAACTGAAGCCTGTTCTGAAAACAAGAAACTAAATGGGTGTAAAAATGTGACTTTAATGGAGCATAAAGATCAGCCAAGAGCTAAAGCTCAGACTCGCTCGTGACATTGTCAGCCAATCACGTTCCGTTCCATCCCCCGTTGAGCGTGACGCCACCAGCCCAGGGCTCTCCACAGGTGATTGGTGGCCTCGGCTGTCCAATCACGGGCCGTGTTTTACAGCAAAGTTGTTAACCCCCAACAGTAGCACTTTGGTTGCCACCTCTCTAGTTTCAGGCTGCTTTACATCGACAGGAAAACAGACTTTTTCACCGACCGATAAACGCTGTTTGACGAGGTGGATATAAAGCGGACAGCGGCTCTTCGTGCCCGGGAACCGGCCCGCCGTTTGGGTTTTTCAGTGTGAAACCAAGAAGAAGAACTAGCCGTGGCTAACGTTAATGTTAGTTGGCTCCCTCTCTGGCTAGCTGCGTCGTGTTGCCTGGCGTTTTTTNNTATTGTTATTAACTTGAGGCGATGGTCGCCAAAGAGGCCCATCGTGAATAGTGTTTCTGGCATCAGATGATTTCATACACGCAATCAAATTCCTGGCTGGTCAGCTGGATGCAATTCAGCACTAAAACCACAAGTTCCTGATCACTTTGCCAGCTCTGGAAGCAACGGGACTGTGATAGCGATCGATTTAGGCACAGGAAATGTTTTTCATTGTATAAAACAGAAATCTAGTTCACTGGTTGTTACATTAATGGTCAAATTAGACCGAAACCTGGTGTAGCTCATAGGGAGAGGAAACATCAGCAGGAGGTGGAGGTGAGGGGTCGATGAGAGCTTCAAAGACAATCTGACATAATTAAGATTTTTCATCATCTTTTGGTTGGGAATGTAACATTGTTGGATCATAGGCTTTAGGGTGTGTGGCTAAACAGTGCCAGGCAGTTCCTGTGGTCTGTCAGGGAACTGCTTGGCCCTGGCCCTGGATCTGGGTCTGGATCCTTCATATCCCCCCGCATTATCCACTGTAAATCACAGTAGTTCCCCCTCCTCAAACACGCACCTCTCCCTACATGGCCTCAAAAAGGGGGGAAGACTTTAGTAGCTGATTTGTCCTCCCTTTAAAGATGGAGTTTGGGAGACCTGCACACAGTCAGGGATAGAGCTGCCTCATGGTGACTAGCAGTGGTTGTAGGGCTTTCAGTGGTTAATAATTATTGATAAAAGCCTGCTTAAAATACCAGATGAGTAGGGTTTTACCATATCAGGTCAACCAGGTAAGCTGTAAATCAGAGAAGCACAATAAAGTGGATTTCCTGTGATTGTGTAAACTCTGTGGGTGTTGTGGGACAAACCCCACCCTCGTGGGACATTTGTAGGTTAGCACAAAGTATGAGAGGACTGTTTGTCGGGTTGAGGTGGTCTTTTAGTATGTTTACATGTTTTACTAGGATTTTAGAAGCTTAGACGTCAAGGTCATTCACTTGGAAGTCTAAAATATTTCACCCTAGCTCTTGTCATTTTTGCATACTCAAGTCATAGTTAGGCTGATGATTATCTGCAAATTTAAGAGTATTTTAATGCATTCATCTACAAT
Organism: Oplegnathus fasciatus; assembly: GCA_003416845.1. Lineage (NCBI taxonomy): Eukaryota > Metazoa > Chordata > Actinopteri > Centrarchiformes > Oplegnathidae > Oplegnathus > Oplegnathus fasciatus. The sequence goes on along the minus strand of NTHP01000192.1, from coordinate 202,281 downwards.
ATAACTTAATATCAGTGTAACTGAAGGGGAAAACAAACCTAAAATGGGAAGATAATTTTTCAAAAAGCAGGCATCAATATTATACTCACTGTATTATATAGAGCCTCCGATCATACAGAGTTTAGCAGACATGTTGATTCTTTTTAACACACAGGAACATGCACATATGTGTCACCTTGCAAATTTCAAACAGCCGTAACTTAATGGCAATGGGCTCAACTGGCAGACAGGACAGGTAATGTGTCTAAAGAAAGCGTGCATCACAATATTGCTGACTCTGTGTCGATAATGTATCACAAGTAGGACAAGGATGGTAAGAAATTTTGAGGAAAAAAGTATCGATAAATGTCAATAGTTTTGTCCTGAGTGAAAACGGCTAGTTATGTAGATCCAACAGATCAATATTCAAACACAAATTCTCACCCTGGAGTTTAATTTGCCTCGGCGCTCATGATCACAATGCTGCTTTGCATAAGGGGACTCCCTCCTGATAATTAATGTACATGAATTTGGTTGATACTCAGTGAGGGTGAGTACTCGCTGTACAACAGGACAGGTAGGTTTAAAGACAGGTTAGAAAACATGTTGGCAGGATACAGAGACCTCTAGTGGCATTCAGGTGCAGCATTGGGTTTGTCACTACGAGTGACCCCTTTTACATCACACGTCTTTTGAGTGGCAACATAACAACACATACGCCTGTCCGGCGACACCAGCGACTCTGTGGGGCTGTACTTGGCCACAGCAGTTATGTTAGCCAAATGCTAACATCAGCCTGCTAACATGCTCACAGTGTCAATGCTAACATGCTGAAGTGTAGCACATAAACTGGTTACCATGTTCACCACGTTAGTTCAGTGTGTTCGCATGCTAACATTCGCTAATTAGCATTAAACACAAAGTACAGCTCAGGCTGATGGGATTGTCATTAGTTTAGCAGGTATTTGGTCATTAAGGTACTGGACTGTTTTCACCTGTACATGGTGCTAGATGAAAAGTTAAGGGGTCACCAAAGTTATTATAATTCATCCTGAGGGGAATAAAAAAATNAAAAATGTTAGGCCGTCACATAACAATTAACCGCAGCAGAGCTTTGCTGAATGTAATCATCTTTTCTCTCCACATTTCCTGTCTGCCTGTTTTATACAAAGCATCAACGTCACTGGCGTCCAGAATTTGTTTCTTAATTGGCATGAAATTGAGTGTACCTTGGTGTTTTGGTACATTGCAGGGAGAAAAAGCAGATGGCTTTATTTGCAACTATAACATGCATGATACAAAGATGAAGGAGGAATGGTGAAAGTTCGGGTGACACTGTCTCGAGGTTGCGAACAAAATAAATCTGCTTAATAGGAATTCAGTATACATGAGAGTCCCTTTTGGTGATACGCATGAGCACAGCCAGGTGTGGTTGTTGCAGGGCCAGACCCGGCAGCACTGCTGACAATTATGATCAGGTGGTGGACAAATGTTTTGTCTTTGCTCCGCCCAGACAACCTTTTAATTAACAAGTGAAAAAGTTGTTTCTTTTTAATCTGACTTGCATGCCACTACTTTATTCCTGTAATTGAGTTGACATAATGTCTTCCCTTTTTAAAGCTTTGTGTTCCTTTAGACCGTCACAAAGTCTAGATTTTTGGCTAAATGTCCTTGTTGCTCTTGTCAATTGGCCCTCAGGTCCTCATGATGCAGTCAGTGGATTTAATGATGAAAAGAAAACCTCCGTTCCCCTGGGTGGACCCCGGCTAACCCCCATGTCATCTACAGGTAAGATGTTTTAACGATTGTAAAACATTATTCATTATTTATTAACACTCTAGATGCTTTGGCTCTTGTTGTGTAGCATACTAAACACAGACCCGTCAGTTCTCAATTCACCTGGAAGCACTACAGTTGCAGCCTGCAGTTCTGTAGAGATAAGCATGACATTAACATTGTCAGGGTTGAGGGTTTGACTCTGCTGGAGTCACCCAAACTGAATAACATACACACTCATAGAGCTGCAGTGTTTCTGATACAAATATTCAGCAAATGGCAGGTGCAGTGTGTCAAACATGCATGTTGGTGTCCTGAAAGTCAAGTCCTTTGCCTGTCAGACCAGAAGAGGGCGACATTGTTCACGTGGGGAACATGTTGCCATGAAACCTTTCACCTGGAATAAACATTTTTTTTTATAGTGGGCTGGTATAAACTCACCAGTGATAGACAAGGTTCAGTGGATCTGAGTAGTTCTTTCAGGTCAGTTAGCTGGAACAGTTACTTCTGTGGTATTTTAGGCGTTGGCTTGTAGTGGATAATGTGGAATTTATAACTCTTTCCCCTTTTTTAAGGTTTTTGTTCCTCTAGTTTTGCACCAAAGCATAAAACCAACTACCATAAAATACATTTTCAGACTGTAGTAGTGTTTTACTAAAACTAGAAATAGTTTTGCATAAAAAAAAATTAGCATCTGGGAATTTTTAATTAATAGTTTGAGACTTTTTTTTTTTACAGTTATACTGTATTTCCTAAGGGTAACCTGTTTTATTAAACCAGGCAACACCCATTTTAACAAACGTTTATAATATCAGTGCATGACTAAAAGGCAAAGTTATACAACAGGATAAACTTTGGCAGATAAGCTTTTATTTTCTAATGATATGAGAGGTGTGGTAAAAACAAACGTGGATATGATGTCATGGATATTTAATATTCAGATATGCACAGTCAATAATTCTAAATTAGCAACACCAAATTTTGAATAAGTAATGCCATTGATCACTGCTGCAAATTTTACAAAATTTTTATGGCATCAATTATAACTTTGTTTTTTGTTATACACATGTGAATCAATTTTCATCACTGAAGAATGTATTTATCTAATTTGGCTTATATTGTTAATTTGAATATAAGTTGTCTATTTTTCTGTGTTTATTTTGTATTTTATTTAGATGTTTCATTAATATCTAATTTTTTAGTTATTTATTTTATTTTCAGAATGTATATGTCGGCCGTGCCTAATGCTTATTTCAATAATTTATGTGTATGTGTGGAGAGGAGTTAGTTTGCAAGAAATGCCCCCTTCCCCCCACCCCCGCAACGCGCAAGCGCTCGGGATCGTGTGGGAATGGTCGGTCCGCGAACTGGGGGTTGGACCGCTCCGAGCGAAACAGAGCAAAAGAGTTTTAAATGTCCGCCATGTTGTCCATGGCGCACTGAACCAACGATAGGGAGCGGAGCGTCGGAAAAAAACAGTCCGAGAGAGAGCGACCAAGATCCGGGCCTTCCCCCGGCTCCGTTGGCGACGCCCTAAATACAAGCTAGAACCACTCGAACGTTAGAATAGAGAAAACCGCACAGAAACATCCATGAAAGCTCCACTCGGTACCGTTGTGAATATTAGGAGATCCGATAGATTTATATTGCATCTCGAATTGTGAAAAATGAGTAAATTGTCGTTTCGGGCACGGGCGCTGGACGCTTCCAAGCCACTACCCGTCTTCCGTTGTGAGGATTTACCCGACCTACACGAATATGCATCCATTAACCGGGCCGTGCCGCAGATGCCTACGGGGATGGAGAAGGAAGAGGAATCGGTATGCTTTAACCGTCCGAAAATGTGAAAATATATGCTTTGGTTTATTTTTTATTTTTAAATGATCACAGGCGTCCCTCTTTTTTTTTCTGCGCAAGCTTTCACAAAATGGCCGCCAATTTTCTCAGGAGAAACACGACGGATTTCTGTTGCAAACGGCATATATGTGGGACTTGGACTCATGTTTGGGTAACGCGGGGATACATTGTGTTGTTACCGGATAAAATTACCCGGTTTGGCCGGCTTATTTATGCGTGAGGTGATTTTCTGAGTACAAAGGAGTCATGTGACTTCAGCAATTCCGACATTTTGTCTCGTCTGTCAGGATGGGGCCTTGTGTTGGCGTAATTGCAGAGGACCAGGGCAAGGGGGAGCTAGTGATTTCAGATCATATGTGGCATCTGTGCTACTACCAGACAGAAATGTCAACACTGCGGCCATGCAGTGAGGAAAGTCTGGGTCGTCTTTGAGCAGGATATGGTGCATGTTTGCTCTCATCATTGTGTGTGTTGACATAATTTAAATATCTTTTTCTTTTAGTGCAGGTTTGTCATGTCATGGAACAAAACATGACACAGCCCTTCATGCTTATATGTATGGAGGCTGTGGGTTGTGATTCATCACCTTATATACAATGCAGCTGTTGCCATTCACTTGTTGCAACAACTAAAGCCGGTGTTTGGACAGTAAATGCACCGGGATTAATCCTGCTTGTGTAGCTGTCATTGAGGTATATTATTTAATCTCAGTCTAATCTGGAGAGGTTTCTCTTCATACATTAACCTCACCCAGGGGATATGGTGGTTTTTGATGACAGCTGTCGTCAAAGTAATAACCGTCTCCTGTTACCCAGTGTTGACATTTGATTTTCCAGATAAGAACGTTAAATCCCATCCACAAGCCACGTTCTCCAGTGCTTGTGAAATTTGAAATTAACAATTTGAAAAGCTCTACCAGCTATTTTGGCAGATGAGTGTCCATCTTAAAGCATGCTGATAATTTAGTTGGCAAGAGAAAGTGATGTTTTCAGGTGAGGTTCAGGGATGCTCTAACCACTGAGGCAGGTAGATAACCAGTCACGTCTGCTACCTGCTCTTGGTTGTGTTGCCTCCCACAGGGGTGTTGTGGTTATCTGTAGGATGTAGGGGGTTGTTTATAAACCAGATGCACCCCATGGGAATTCAACTGTGTGTGCTTCCATCATTTATTAGACAACAGCCCTTATTCTGGTCTCCTAAGGGAGACACCGGCCTCTCCAAAAGCATAGTTTTGTAGCTGACCCAGCAGTCTTGACAGATGTTTATGTATAAAGGCAAGTAAATGGGGAGTATCACTACAGGCTGTTATTCACTGGGAGTATGTTGCAGGCAGTCTGCCTCCCTACTCTTGTGAATGCTCGGTGTCAGGGGTTCACTGTGTCAGATGGCACAGCAGGCTGGCAGACCAGCGGCACGTGGCGCTCAGGAGGAGATCAGGGCAGCGTGGGGGGGGGTGTAGCTGTCACTTCAAAGTGTGTGTGCTCTGCTCAGCTGGAGTACTTGGTTATGTAACGGTCGTATTATCATAAGAGGTAGGCCAAGCCCCGCTGCAAGCCAACCGTTCAGTGTTTGGAGCTGTCTGGTATGACTTTGGATGGAAATATGCTTTGAATCATTGTTGGTAGATACTGTAGCTCAGGCTGACTCCACCAGAGGTAAAGGTGTGGTTTTGTTGCTTTATTGGCCTGTAAGTGCATTTTAGTTTCATGGGCCTCCACGGGGAGTGCACCCCTGATTCTTCACTCATTGATCTACACAGGGAATAGTTTCTGGCATTTCTGGAGATATACTTGGCCCACCTCAACCACACTGACTACCCACTCGATGTTCAGTGGTCTGCGGGGTGAAGGTTTGGTGTCCCCGCACTTCCTGACTCTCTGCTAATAGAGAGCTTTTAACAGTGGGCTGTTGAGCTTAGACCACAGAGCAACTTGTAAGTTTACTCCTGTGTGTACGCCACATTCAGCACTGCTCGTTTGAGCCACTTAGTGAGCACAGGACTACACGGTTGCTTTCTCTGTTGTTGCTGGACTGGCCATTCAAAATCATTGCTCATGTCCAGCGTGTGGTTTTGTAATTTACAGGCGGTGTGTCTGTAGCGTGGCCTGACTGTAGAGCCGTCATCGCTGAAGCTCACTGAGCACGTGCGGCCTGTTTGTTTTGGGCCAGACACTTTGTCTTGTGTTTACGTTTGGGTGAAAGTGAGGTCAGTGTCTGTGGCCCTGGTGGGAACCCACAGGCATCTGTTGTGTTTGCGTCTATGCCAGACACAGTTCTTGTACACACACACACTAACACACACTAACACACTCTGGCAGGCCACCAGCTTCTCACTGTGTGACCTTGCTGGGTGGGAATGTGGGGCATGTCACCTGTCCAAAGTCTCTGCAGCCTACATGCTGTGAAATTGAAAGTTGTCTTTGTCAGCTGTTTCCCCACTTTTTCCTTTCACTGTTGACAGTTTTGTATTGACGCGTACGTGGACAGCGTGGGAAATTTACACCAGCCTCCGGGCGGGTTCTTGAATCTAACTCCACAGCAAGTCTCAGCTGGAACGATGCCTCCGAGTGACCAGTGGATTTAGGAAGTTTCCATTGACCCATGGAGGGAAGACAAACTACATTCCCCGTTTGTGATTAATTGGTTTCACTGCTTTATTATGCAATAGTGGGCCTACACTCAAGTTAGAAAAACATATTTTGCCTTGTAGACGCTGCTTCTATCTCATTTTACCAGCCATATTAATTTGTGGAATGGAAAGTTTCTCAATTCACGGTCACTTATTTTACAAACTGCCGGGCAGGGTTTGAATCCACCAGCCACAGCCAAGAGCGCAGTCTGATGGCTGCTGTTAATTTCCCACTCCACTTACGCTGGGTGTTAAAAAATCATCCTCTCCCACGCAGTGCATAAAAACTGCTTTGTACTGTAGCTGTGCATCCCTCGACAGCCCTACCCGACCATCCCTTGCGGCTGTCCATCATGTTAAGTGGCATTTACAGTGTCTGGGACAGTAGCTGTCAGTGGCGAGACTGGTGTAGGTGGAGGAGGCTCTGGCTGCCTTAGCAGACTTGACAGTGATCGATGTGGTCATTTTAGAGGGCTATTTCTGGACTCCTGTATGTATGTGTGAGAAAGCGAGACCAAGAGAAAAGTGTGTGAGGGCACCAGCTAATGCTCTGTATTCTGACTGTTCACCTCAATCCAAGTCTATTTATTCTCAGGCAAATGGCCATGGCCGGGAAAGTAAACAAACATATTGCTTGATTAGGTTTGGCAGCCGATGTGTTTTTGCTCAAGGCCGTTTGATTTTATGAGTTTTTCTCTCATTGTGGAGAGGCCCGGGGAGGTTGATGCGGAGGTTTAGGCGTTCGCTGGGGGAATGATTCAGTGGGAATCGGATAGGAACATGAAGGTTATGCAAGCGTACATGCACAGAGGGGGGGGGTCCACAGCAAATGTTACAGTTACGTTAAATGTGTAAGTTTTGAATTCTGTATGCACAAGCCTTAGGGAGACGCTGACACTGAAAACTGCAATCTTGTCCACCACAGCTTCTCCAGCTAAGGGAGAAGCTACATCCTCAGAACAGATCGTCATAGCACATGGCGCCATAAATGTAAAATACAATCACTCGCCTCGGGGCTTTAACAGACTGTAGAAAATCGTTAGCCCCAAAAGTCCAAATAGTGTTGATGAACACAGTGCTCTGGGACACAGTAAAATAGATTTAATACAGTCGACTGTAAATGTTGGATGACTGCAAACAACATGATGGTATATTGAAGGTCACACATTATAAAGTTTTCATTTTCTTTCCTCTTTGGCAAGTAACATGCTCTTTTTTTGACTGTGACCACAAATGAGTAATAATCCAATATTGCTTTCATATTGTGAAGAAATAACTGTTGTCTAAAACAATCAGTAAAAACAAATGCTGATTAAAACCTTTAAAAAAAAATGACTTTTTCACAAAAGTTGGATGCTCATTTGAAAATGTAGTCAAAGAGTATAACCACGTTGTTTTATGTACCTTGATCATTTAACATGTTATTTCAAGTGGGATAGAGTACGTTATGTTTCTAGCTAAAAATAATTTGTCATGTTTTGTCCACATTTTCAGACCCGGCTAGTAGATGTAATCTAGTGTGTAGTCTGAATGCCGTGTATTGTATGAAATAATACATGGCTATAGACCGTATGGAATAGCATATTCTGCACTGCTTTGTGTCTGCAAGGCCTCTGAAAGTGTTGAGGACCCTCTGGTTATAAACCTTGTAGCATTGAAAAGCTTGTCTGTTTGTGCTGTTTTAATAAAGGCACACATTGATCCGTGTTCATCAGTGATCAACTTCAGTTTTGCTGGATGTCTGTCTGAGAAGCCGCAGACTTACCTGATTTAACCCAGTGAAAACAGTTTGCTGTCCTTATGTTCCCCGTCTTATAAACAGCCAGCCTTTTATGCTGGCCATCATGTGGTGCCAGGGGAAGCTTACATTAAAACAAAATCCAGCTGACGTTAAGCACTAAGCTGTAGAAATGGCCTATAAAACCAGCTTATATAAATGTTATAGAAATTCCATATTGATGTAATGGGGCTGTTCAGCTGTTTATTGTTCAGAAGTTGCAGTTAAATAATAATGTTCCTCCTCTCAGGATACAGTGCTACTATAGTGCTGTTCTGTTATACCAATAATAAATGTATAAAAATGTAGGTAACACATGGGCAACTGCAAGGTTTATAGTGCACACTGAACCACATATGATGAGAAGATTAAAACCATCTATTAGTTACTCAGGTGATCCATGCAGATGTTTCCCTCTTTCCAACACCTGTGCAGAAATAGAGCTGTAAGTAGAGTTTGATTGGGATGTGAATTGCTGTGCAGTTAATAGCTTGTGAATGAGGTTGGTTCATATGACTTAGGCGCTATGAGCCGTGGGAGATTTTGTCATATCATTTATCAAAGGTATCTATGTGTTCAGTTCTGCTGTATTAAATTTACAGGATGTTTGGCATTAATGTGATGAGGCACCTTGATCTTTAATTCACTGGATTAGCCAAACGCCAGCATCCATGTTGGTTTTTCTATCTATATATTGTTTGTCAATGGAAATTCAACAGAATTTATGATATCATGATGTATATGAATTTAAATTACACATACTGTCAAAGATTTCATCCATACTGCATATTGTGAATTTAGTATACTGTTGCAGTTGACTCACAGAGCTTGATGCAGCCACCACAAATTACTCCTCATCCTTTGTGAAACACTGCTAGCAGTCATTACAGAAGTCATTTGGAAAAGCTGGCCAATTGCACACTGGGGCTGATTGTGCATGAATATTGGACAGATGCTTGCATACGAGATGAGATGCAGACATGGCCAGTAGAGCTTGCAGTTACCTGTGAATAAGAAGCAGTGACTTAATAAGCGTTAGCTGCAGAATTGAGTTTACTGGAGGAGCAGCTTTAGGTGTAAACGTAGGGAAAATGGGAAACCTCATAATGTTTTGAACCAAATTCAGACTGCGGCCCCTCAGAGAACGCCGTCTGCATGGCCTGAATCTGAATGAAGCTCTTCAATACTTGCTGATGTACATCCTCCTCAGGGTTTGTACGTTACACTACAGTAACTATGCCATGACTGGATTATAGTGGTTGTTTTGGCAGTAGGCAAAGTCAGTTGCGTTTCACAGAAAAATGCAACCATGTCAGACCAGTTGCGCTCACACAGTGTCACACACATTCATATAAGCTCTCAAACGCATACTCACTTCCTTTTTGACTCATTCACTCACTCTGTATACCTTCCCTAGGCACCGATATTCTCCCCCCTGCCCCCCCGACTACCCTTGTGTCTCTGACAGCCGCAGGGAAAACAATAAACACACACCTTCTCCCCAGAGAGCTGCTGTACGAGGCCGGCAGCATGCTGCCGTGTTGACAGACTGCCTGCCAGTGGCTTGCTGCCCAGCTCTGGGCCAAAGGCTCTACTACTACGACTGACTGGGACGCTTCAGACAAGCAGCCCGCCAGCTAAGCAGTTAGTCAGCCGTCCAGCCTGACTGCCTTCCTTCAGGCACATTACCCCTCAGCAGGCTTGGCAGCAGCAGGCTCTCATCTCACTTGTGGCGGGTAGATAAGGCCAACTGACGAAAACAGCGTCAAGCTTTCCTCTGTATTTGTGCTCTTGAGACGATAGTAATTGGATGGCAGGTTCAGATTTGTCTCGCATATCATTCTAGGCCCAATCGATAATTTCTTATGACCATGAAAATTATAGGTGTAGTCACATATATAAATGAAGAGCTTTGTTAATGCTTAGGCTATATTTCATTTTAAACACAAAAACCGAAAAGATTCAGTATTCTGAGCTCCGTTTTGCAGTGTAGATTCACCATGAAATGTTTTGATATGCAGTCCTGTTTGTTCTTGCACAGGGTGTTTTTCGTAGATTGTCGTGTTGTCTGGATGCCAACTGTTGCCCAATGTGTAACTGGATAATCGTGAGTTTCCTCCCACAACTCAGTTTGCAGGTGTTTTGGCTTGTATCTACATGAGTCAGTGTGTTGTTTTTCCCCCAGCATGAGTTAGTTCATCAGGCTTGATATTGCGTTTCAGTTGTGCAATGTTTTGTTTTGTCACAGTTTCTTCACAGACTGGTCTTAAGTTGTGAACTGTGTGAATTGTTTAGTTGTTCCAGCCCTTTTTGAAGATTGGGCTTTTTGTGTTTTAAAGTACCAAAGTGGTTCAGTATTACTGTCACACAGGTCTGTGTTTGCTTCCACTGCATTACAATTACAAAAGTTTTTCTGGTAGAGAAGAAAATCACCAGCAGAAGTTGGAACTTTTCTGTGGACTGTGGAGAAATTTGTAAATTTTAACTAAATTAAACCGCTGCAGCGCACGGCTGAATGGAGCTTAGGGTCAGTTCAGTCAAGCTTGTGTTCGCTGATTGGCATAAGCTGTTTCATTCATGCTTTAAATCGCTGGCTCATTCACAGCTGTGTGGCTTTTAGCTGACTAGTGACATCCAATCATATCTGTGCTGGTCTACAGCACAGCCCGGTCCATACTGGATTTTATATTTGGGAGTTTAAAAATCTGATATCGACCAAACGCATAACGTAAACAAACAAATTTGATCCCCTTTTAAATTTGTTTTCTTTTTTTGTTTTTATTGTGACCAAGGGACATACTAAACAGGACATGTTGCAGTTTAAAACTAAACTTGTCAGTGCTGTTTGGTGAACAAACTACGTAATGGTGACACTTTTTCTTAATTACCTCAAACTTACGTTGGCATTTCTGTACTGCAGTTTGTCGTTACTTACTGGGCAACATATACACTGATACTGATATTTATAATAAGCTCATAATGGCTGATTTATGCTGCTTTTTGCTGCTTGTTTCTGCTTTTCAAGGGTTCAAGTGTTTTCTGACAAATCCAACTAACGATTATTTTCATTATTATTAGTTGTTTGGTCCATAAAATGTCAGAAAATGGTGAAAAATATTGATCAGTGTTTCCCAACGCCCAACATGACGTACTCAAATGTCTTGTTTTGTCCACAACCAAAAGATATTCAGTTTACTGTCAGAAACCAGAAAATATTCACATTTGAGAAGCCGAAATCAGAGAATTTGGACACTTTCAAAAAAAA
>NTHP01000192.1:174576-190530 GCA_003416845.1 Oplegnathus fasciatus | reverse complement strand
AAAAAAAAAAAAAAGACTCAAAACGATTAATCGATTATCAAAATGGTTGGCGATTAATTTAATAGTTGACAACTAATCGATTAATCGTTGCAGCTCTAAATCCAACTGTATAACCATTTTCTATAAATGGGTCAGTTCCTTGGCGCAAGTGTCCTAAGTGAACTAAGCCGTAGAAGACCATACCATATCACATCGGTTCTTTTTATTGCCTTCATATCGGTTCCAGATTTTGTTTTAAAACTGTTTTAAACAAGTCTCTCAGTAATGTGGCACCAGCTTTTTTTAATCAGTATGCTAGATTCATATAAGCTTCATGGTTTCAAGAAAACTACTTCCTCTGTGTAGAAAATGGTGGTCCACATGTCTCACCTCCATCTGTGTCTCTGTAGGAACACCATCTCCAGCGGGCCATCTCGGCACAGCAGGTGTATGGCGAGAAGCGGGACAACATGGTCATCCCGGTCCCCGAGGCAGAGAGCAACATCACCTACTATGAATCCCTCTACCCTGGGGACTACAAGATGCCAAAGCAGCTAATTCACATACAGCGTAAGTGGGCTTCTCTAATGGCAAATATGCGATGCAGAAAGCAGAGAAATGAGTTTGACGTAGCAGATTAGAGACCTCAGATGTTCCATTAGGTTGTAATAGTGTTTCCCTCAATGAATGCATTAAATGACACTTGGGGGCTGTTGATCAAAATTATAAGTGGCAATTAGTGGAATATTTCCCATTAGTGTGCTTTGCTGAGGCTTTTTTATTTGTAAACATCACTTTAGACCTGTATTATTTCATTAGATTAACTTGTGGATTTCTGGATTTAAACCCATGTGGCATTATAACAGTTAATCAAGAGGTTTCCTGGCTTTAGTGACTTAGCTAAGTTGGCTGCGTAAAGGCTTATGAAGTGTTTAGTCCATTTAGTGACTCACAAGCCCATAGATAGTAAAGGCGTCCTGTTGTTTCTGACAGCCATTCCTACATTTAATGGCATCAGGCATGTACGTTATGAGCTTTTACTGAGTTGTCATACGTTTGTCAAAGTAAATGAGTTTGTGAGATTGCCTTGTTCAGTAATGATATCAAAGAAAATGAGTTTGCTAGATTGTTTAGACCAGTAACCATGTCTGTGTCACAAGTGGTTGCCATGATTGTTTCTCAAAGGAAAGCAATTTGCTGTACCCTAAACGGAGACACTATCAGTTGAAAGCTGGAATGACAAATGTTTCGTCCTGTCAAATTGCTGTCGGACTAATTTCAGGGTTCCCTCAGAGGTCTAGACAGTCTGAAACATGTAGAAAATTCAGTACAGATCATTTCCAGGTCAGGAAAGTTAAATGTTTCTACCAATGTATCTAAAAAATGTTGACAAATATGTATCTGCTTTCCTGTTGTGAGTAGGCACTTTATGCAGCTGTACATTTACTGTCATTTTACAAGGTGACAGTTGATATAGCTGAAAATGAAGATCTGTAAATCCAGTGAAGAGACAAGTCTCTGCACAACAGTACTGAGCTTTAAAATGGGAAAACTCGTCAAAATCTTTTTAATTGCCCTGGTGACAGAGCTTGCTGTTTTTAGCCTCGTCAATAACGTATATCCCATCTGTCGGGCCCAGTTGCCTTGATAGCAGCTCAATATGAAAGCGGTTTGCTTTAATTAAATGTGGGCTGAGGTTATCATTTTAAAGACGACGCAGCAAATATTCTCGTCTGTACATTGTTTTCTATGCGTGATGGAAGCCAGGTTAATTTGATTTCGGCAGATGTGGCAGTGTTCTTGCTGTGAGACACTTAAAACACAAAAATACTGCTGGCTGTGAGTTTTGAGGTAGTTGTTTAAAACCAGACAGGAAGTGCGTTGATTTGAATTATCCTGACGCGGGTTGACATGACATGTCACTGAGTGGATAGCCTTTATATTTTTCTGTCTCTTGAGTGAGAAATATGCTCACACTAGACCATTAGGGAAGGGCAGAGAGTCACATTTTTATGCTTCAACTAAAATTATACTGGTGTATCTTTGACCTGCAATGCAACTTGAAGTATTCAGCGTATATTATGCAGCTTTCGTACACACATAAGTACAGACTCCATTAAATTGTCTGATAAAGTGTCAGGTCAGTCTGTGGGTTACTGGGTTGGACGTGACTGAATGCACCAAGCTCTACAAAACAAAACAGACACTGACTGTTGGCTCCAGTCAGTACTTTTGCTTTCAGTTCTCTGGAAGGGCAAATCTGGTGTAATTATGTCTGATAATCATCTAGTGTGTCCCTAACCTTAAGATCAAACAGATGCTGGGTGGGCTGGACTCTTAAAGCACTTATTTATTTCAGTTAAATGAGGGCTATTAGTCCTGTGTAGTTAAATAAATATGTCTTCTGCAGAAAAGGAACTGCATTTATATGAATGTAGACATTTGAGGATAAAACTACATTCAGTTTTGGCTTGGGGTACTGCAGTTCTCACAGTTTGCTGGGTGACTTGGTCAAATTCTTTGTTGCATATCACTGTGTGTTTGTTTTTACATGGTCTATGATAATATCACTGGGTACAAAAATCTCTCCCTCACTGTTTCATAGCATTAGTTCACATCCTTTTTCCCCCAGTAATCTGGTAAAATCCTCAATTTCTGAATCATCTGTTTCTCTCCTCTGTCACTCATTCACTGCAGACGCTGTTTTGTTTTGATCAGAGCTGTTTTCCTTTGTTATGGTTGTGTGTCAGCTGACAGGCCCAACTGGTTATTATTTATTTATTTATTTTTAAGCAGACAAGTTGTTCAGTTTGTAATATGGCAAAAATGTTTAAACCTGGATGCATGCAAAGGGTATAAGGTTTGGGCAGCACAGAAGGCGTATATTCAAAGTGTGTCTCTCTGTTTCATTGTGTAGTAGTTCGACAGTTTGGTCTGTAAGCTGTCTAGCAGTGAATGTTGTAATTTTATATTTGTTTTATTTCTTCGTGTAAGATCATTTTATTTTCATATGTCGGGCTGCCTTTTGATCTTCAGTACGTAGCTGTGCTGAAAACCTTGTGATAATATACTTAATCGTTAAATGATGAATTCTAAATATGGACTGCTGTGTAGGTGGTGAACTTGCTTCTGTGGTTGGCACGGAGTAGAGCATGTACTGTATACATGTCTTTGTGCAGTGGCTGTGTGCCTTGGCAGTAAACACAAACTGACATTGAAAACACACGAATGTATACTGAATGACTTCTTTTAAAAATACATGTATAGAGTGGCCTTGACAGTCCTATTGCCAAGCAAAAGCAGTCATTAATGTCAGCGCAAAGAGGATCCATCTCTTTCTTGAATCTAACTGGATTGTAAAATGGTGAAAAAGGGTTGTGAATTGTGAGTTTTCTGGGATTCGTTAGCCTCTGTAACCTGCGCACAGAAATTATATTTGTCTTTCTTTGCTGCATCTCCAACAATAGCGAAAAGTTAGGCTTCATAGAAAGTCTGTATTTGGTATTTCAAAGGGATTGTACCGCTGTGATGTTAAGTGAACTTGGCTGGAAACTGGCTAGATGATGTTTTGTATTGCTGCATGCAGTGCCTTCAGTCATTACAGACCAATTAAGTTGAATTTTGACTTTCGGCCGTGAGTTTGCTGTGGAGTCAGAGTAGAGAGGGGTCATGTTCACCCGATCACTTTGAAGTTTTATGAGTCAAATAAATTCCAAAACGTAAATGTCCTTTTTTTCCCCCCAATTTTATTTTCATTCCTGATCACCAACATTTGAATGGATCCATGTTGCCAAAAATGTAAATTCCTCCCGCATACTGCTATCACAGATCTTTCTTATAACCCACTCATTCTACGTCACTATGGATAAAATGGATAAGGTACTCAACTTGAACTTTAAATGAAGTTCAAAACATGAGGACAGTTGTACCAAATGCTTATCTGAATATGGGGATTAAACAAGAGGAGAAAAGACAACATGAACACCAACAATATTTAGAAGCAAGGGAGCTTGTACTTGAATTTTAAAAAAGCCACACAGACAGGCCAAAGAATAAAAAAGAATAAAAGCTGACCATGTGATGAGTTATTTTATTTGTCTTTTATAAGTAGATTCTCCTCCCCATCATCCACAACTTAACTTCTACAGCCTTGATTTGTTTTATTAGCCCATAGACTCCTATCGTGACTAAAGTCTGTTTCCTTTTCTCGACCCCCCCTGCAGCTTTCAGCTTGGACACAGAGCAGCCCGACTACGACCTGGACTCGGACGACGATGCGTTTGTCAACAAGCTGAAAAAGAAGATGGAGATCAGCTTCCTGCAGTTTGAGGAGATGATTGACCGGCTGGAGAAAGGCAGTGGACAGCAGGTCAGGACTGTTTGTGTCTCCATCTGCCCCCAAAACACAACCAGCTGTACAGAAATATCTTATGGACTAATGCACAATGAGCTTTTAAAAAACAGTGATACCTACATTAAATAGATGGTAACACAAATTTGAAACCATTTATGGTAAGACAGCCTCAGTATAAAAGCCCGCCATAACAGATTCGTCACCGTCACCCCTGTTTAAATGCATCTTATTTATCAAAATGTAACTCCTGTGTCTATTTCTTAGCTGGTGAGCCTTCCAGAGGCCAAACTGCTGCTGAAGGAGGACGATGAGCTCATCAAGGAGGTCTTTGACTACTGGAGCCGCAAGAGGAAAAACAGCAAGGCCAACTCTCTCATCCCCACCGTCAAGCAGGAGAAACGGGACGGCTCCAGCACCAGTGACCCCTACGTGGCCTTCCGACGGCGCACCGAGAAGATGCAAACCAGGAAGGTCGGTAGTCTTTATATTTATTTTATTGGCAGTTTGTATGTGGCTGTGACCATACCAGATCCATCCCTGTGTTGGTTGGTTGTTGTTGAAATAAATATCCTCTTTTACTGTCTAATTGTGTAGTTGGATGTGCCATCAGTGACAATATTACCACAACAGGGGACAAAGAAATGGTGCATTGTCATACCTCGTTGCGGGAAATATTTTGTCATGTTACAGACTTCCTCCTTGCATGAAATACTTTTCCCACAGTCATTACATTTCACGGCGTCACCGCCTTTTGTGAACCTCTGCCAGTTTAGCTTGATCCGGTTTGTCGTATTGTAAACGGTGTACATGCCTAACCTGTGATGTAGGTGGAATCTCTCACCGCAACCACGTTTAATGAACGGCGTCTTACCTCACTCAGAGAGTGTATTGTGTCGGCACATAGCTTTGTCTCTGACATTCAGTGCAGCCTTTAGTAATGCTGCGTCTGTCCCGACAGAATGAGTTAAAGGGCGAACTGTGAGATTTAGTCTGCTTTTAAATTGCTCTGTATTTGTCTTCTTAGCAAACTGAATTTCTCTGTGAGATGGTGATTGATAAGCTGCAATGATTAGTCTCTTTCTAAATGAACCATAAGCTGATTAAAGTCAATGACACAACTAAAAACATCAAGTTCATGACTGTTTGGACATACCATGGTGCACTTGCTATAAAATTAATCATAGTCCAAGAAACACTGCACCTCTTTAAAATAAAATTATATTAATTTTACATGCAGACAACAGTCTACAGATTATTTTCTTAAATTAGTGATACTACACTGCTGAACACAGTGCAAACTCTGTCTTCATGAAATTGTAGTTTCCTCTACAGGATGTATATGCCACCAAGTGGTCATTTGAAGAATTTTGCCTTGATGTTAACTTTATGAACTTGGTGACCTGTGTGCTTCATCCAAACAACTTTATAAATGTTCAAGATAGTAATGCATCAAAAACCTGCCAGATTTTGATTTCCACGTTTCATGCACAAAAATCAACTGACCTTTATTTGTCTTGGTGTATTATCTTAGCGTACGGCTCAAAGCACTAATGAAGTGCTGTTCATAAAGTTTAAGTATAATCATCATAGTTTGTAATATGTTGCTTGTTCTTACTGTTAAGTGTTCATTACGCCTATTTCTTCCTTCAACGCTCAGAACCGTAAGAATGACGAGGCGTCCTATGAGAAGATGCTGAAGCTACGCAGGGATCTCAGCCGGGCCGTCACCATCCTGGAGATGATCAAGAGGAGGGAGAAGAGCAAGAGAGAGCTGCTGCATCTCACACTGGAGATCTTTGAGAAGAGGTGAGCCTGCCTCCGCGGCTGCACACGCAACGCATCAGTACAGAAATAAAACAAAAAGCAGTTCGACAGCAGGCTGGCAGTGGAGACAGCAGGGTGATGTTTAAAAAGGAAAAAGTCAGGTGACTGCTAAGAGTTTAAAACTGAGATAAAAGAACAATTAAAGCTACTTTTTTCCCATTTGTAGGGTACTGTGCTGTTTGGAGCTGTTTCCAAATGACTTTTCATTGACGTAGTTTGAGGGGAAAAACATGAAGTGGTTTGTGAAGACAGTTGATCCGTCTGAGTCTGAACTGTTTTGGTTAATCCTTTTTCCCTTTTCTCTTCCAGAAACGTCATGTCAGACTACGGTGGAGAAGTGATGGCAGAGGTGTTGGCTGAGCGGGCGCTGGTGAGGCCGCAGATCATTCCCCTGGTCCCCCTCACCAACCAGTACCGACACCAGGACCACATGGACCTCAAGGACTATAAGTCCAAGGTGAGGCTCACTATTAAGAACGGGATTCTGACTGGGTAATTTGGAGAAAGTGTGAACACAGTTTTTCTCTGTAAATGTCTGACTACACATTTAACGTTATTTGAGATTTACACTCAGAACACGATGTTGTAAAGTGTTATTTATCGGCAGAATGAAAAGGCTCGCATTATCGGTCCCATTTCCCTGTCTAACTTGAGATCAAGAATATTTTAAGAGAGCTGTGTGCAAGACGAAAGATTGCTCATAGTCTCCATTGGTGTGCTCTAAAGTCTCATGAGTTATCTCTTCTGTCCCACTTTAGCCCGAGAAGACGGAAGTTCCCCGGCAGAAGAGGAAGTATGAGAAGAAGCAGAAGGTGTTGCCTCTGTCGTCGGGCACCCCCCACCATCCGGGTCCTGTTGTCTTCAATGCCAAGGACCTCAACCAGTACGACTTCCCCAGCTCGGATGACGAGCCCTTCTCCCAGGTACACGCACAACTCATACAAACACAGGCACTCATTCACGCAGAGCCAAACCACGCTATGCAGACCAATCATGACTGTTCGTCTCACAACATGTGTCATTTGTAGATTTCTTTTTTTTTGCTGCATGTGTTCAAGTGAGAAGCTTGAACACATGGAACAAAAATTATATGGTACTATGAAAATGACATACAATTGATGATGTGATAGTGATAAGACAAAGAAAATAAAACACTCCGTAGAACACCTTTTTAGGGAATTTAGTGTCTTGTTAAGTTTAATACACAGCAACAAAGCACACAACATATGCTGGAAACACTGTTTATTGCGGGGACTTTTACTGTTAAGTGTTTCTGTAACGACTTGGCGGTCCTACTGCACTGCAGCCTGCCCAAGCTCTCTCCACACCTGCACTTTTCCCTTTTTCCTAACAAACCATGAGTGAGTGGGAAATATGTTTAAACCAGAAACTCTGGCTTCCAGAGTGACCTTAGACTGACCTCTAACCTCTGTGTCCACAGCTGCACTCAGGCTCATCAGAAGCAGAGGAGGAGAACGACCCAGATGGTGCCTATGCCTTTCGCAGGAAGGCAGGCTGCCAGTACTACGCTGTAAGTACTGTGGTCATCCACACAGTCTGTGAAAGCGTATTAGCACTTTACTTTTTTATGGGGGTGGTTTTAAGGGGGTATAATGTCTCAGCAGTAGTGACCGAGGTTGCAGATGCCTTAAATGCTCTTTGCAAGCACTGCTTAGAACAGGAACACTTATCCACATGGAGTTGTTGTATTATAACATGCTGTGCAAGGTTTAAGATTATTGTCATTGGCTAGAAAGTCTTATGTCCAGCAGGAGAGATTCATTTTTGTGGTGATTAGTACTCCGGCTTTATAGCAGAGTATTCAGTTTACAGTTTCTAAGTTTACCTCAGTATTCAAGGCATTTAGTTAATGCTCCACGGTAGACTGCTTTAGTATAAAACACTCACACAAGTATTGTACTCAACAATAAGAATGCAATGGGTGACGTTCAGCATCCTGTCTGTCGCAGGCTCATCAGGATCGTGTGGGTAGCTGGCCATGGTGTGGACCCTGGGAGGACGGTTTGGCAGAAGCTCGCTTTCGCTACAGTCTCACCACGCTCACCGTGCCGCGGCGCTGCCTGGGCTTGGCTCGACGACGCGTGGGACGAGGCGGCAGGTCAGTGAAATTCTCGTTTCTTTGATTTGCGTTCTTCTCTTTTTTGGGGGGGGTCACATGCTTTATCATGCTATATCATGCTATTCACTGGTTAAATGTATACATTGTTAATGGCTTGTGCAATGCTACGCTGCACATGTAGCAAGTTATTGTACGATTTTAAATCTCACAGGTAACGTGGCTAATAGTTTGATTGCAGACAACTTTTCTTTGCCGACAAGGAGGCAAGGCATTTACTCTTGCTCTTTAAAGACATACTTAGTAGTATTATCTAATTAATTGAATAATTGGTAGAATACTTGATTATAAATATTGATATTTGCAGTAGTAGTATCAAGAAGGCTTTGATAAATAAACCTCAGTAGAAGCTGTTGTTGCCAGACATATGAGGCTAGTTATCTGTATTGACCCACTGTCCAACACAAGACCTGACCGTGTCCTCCTCTCACAGGGTGTTGCTGGACAGGGCGTACACGGATTATGACAACGTTTTCCACGGACTGGATCCAGAAATGCTCGACCTGCCTCTTCCCCCCTCTCCTCCTCCTCCTCCTCCTCCTCCTACAACTACTTCACGCTCGCCGGCCACCGACAAGTTTGCCAGTACCTCAGAAACAAATACCTCAGACAGAAGCTCCTCCGCATTCAACTCCTCTCTTTCCTCCCCCTCTTCCACGGACCTCAGTCAGATACTGTTGAATATAAAGTCGTGCCGATGGAGGCACTTTAGACCACGGACACTACCACTACATGAGCTGGACAATGCCCACCCGCTATTCAGGAAGTTGAGTCGAGGCCTGAAGCGCCCAGTCTTGGCCTCCACAGCTGGGGGACAACAACGCCCAGGGAGGGTGGTCCCTGCACCTGCACCCATTGCTGGTAAGTGGACTGGCCGCCTTCAAACACACACACTGTGGATGCATTGTGTTTTTGTAATTACTTTGCACTCATGGCAGCTTGGGGTTGCAGACAGTCTCTGCTTTGATGACTTATTTAAATTTAAAAATGTTTAATTATAAACAAGACAAGCGTTCAGCCACACACAACACTAGCACCACTTGTGTTCTACCTATGAGCTTGTTTTTTTAAATGGTCAGTTTCCTCATTTTACCAAAAACATTTAATTCCTCAGTCCTAGTAGTATTTAGCTAGTGGCACTGGGTTTTATTTGCCCAGGCATCCGCTACAGAGAGCTACTTTCTGCCGGGAGTAGTATCTTGTTACAGTTTTTGTTTTTAAGTTTAATTTTTTGACTAAACTTTCAGAGGCATGCTAGTCCAGAGAGGTAATTAGTAGCTATCCATCCATGAAATTATTCAGGATGCACACTCAGAACATGTGCTGGTCTAAATGAAGCAGTCTGACCTATTTTTGTTTTTTTTAAACGTTGATTGTGGTGATCTTTTTTTCTTTTGTTTGGAGCGTTTTAATTGCAGGACCAGTGTCCGTCCTGTCCTCCAGCTGCATTGTGAACGTTTTGGGTTTTTTTTGTGTGTGTTGTTCATCAGGTACAACTGTTGCTTGGCATTCTCATAGTGCCCCCCCCCACCCCCACCCCACCCAGTCCACACACAAGGTGTCAATTAAAACTGTGTTAAATACATTCATGAGATGCACAGGATTTATTTATACTAGGTGTGGAGTGTTGAATACAAACTAAATGCCACAGGTTCCTGGTGGTATTCCTGTGAGGGTAGTCAGGCGGTTTTTGTCTTGATATCTCTACAAGCAGAGGTTGTTTATATTTTGATGTGCATGACAAACAACTGTCTATTGATTTCTTCTTGAAAAGCTGATCAGCTTGTAAAGTATCACAAAGAAACTGAAGGACACGGATATAATGAACTAGAGATTTTGCAAGAAACTCAACTAACGTCTGTGCAGACTAGCTACAGTAGTGGTAAGTCTGCTGTGTAGGTCGATTGTAATTCATAGGTGCAGTATTTTGATTAAATGAGACAGCGTCAGATTGCATGAAATAAGCATGAAGCGTGTTCCAGACAGAGGCGGTGCCAGAGTACGAGCAGTGACTTTCAAATGCAAAATGATGAGTCCTGGATCCTGTGAAGTAGAGAACTGAAAGGCTCGCAGGGAATAAGAAAATCAATATCGCACTGAGGCACAAGGCCACGTAATACCTTGAAATGTGGGAATAGGACTTCACAATCGATAGACAGACTTAAGACCACGTTATTTACAGGATAAATAACTGGGGATGCAAATAAGACCTTTGGTTACTCTAAACATGCACACAAGATGTCTGGGAGAAACCAGGTTATGGCAGAAAATTTGAGAATGACAGCAGTCAGGTTACTCCACTAAAAGCAAACAAATTTCTTCCCTACCCAGTATGATATGTTGTTGAACCAAAGCTAGAAAAAGTGTATGAAATGCAAACTGAAGTAACCTAATTACTAATGTGCATGTAAACGAGCGGGTTGGCAAGCACCAATATGACTTTTGGTACAGTTGTCGAAGTACCACGAGCATCTCTATGAAGACCCAACACACTCATTCACTCTCATCGGCAGACTAAGATGAGTTCTAATAGACGGAGCAAAACTATGAGCTCTCATACTGTCTAATAAATACTAGAAATATATTTATTCAAACTGTAAACTTCATCAGCACACTCTTCACCTCTAGTCTAATGTTAAGGGGAAAGTTTGAGCTTTAAGGTTCTGCTGAGCTGAAGATGTCTCACCATTTAAGGCTGAGAATTTGGTTGTAGTTTCCCTGTCAGGAGAGTCTTTTCTTGGCGGCTGCCTTATCAATGAAGGCAGTACTGGGTGGGTGTGGGTTGATTAAAGTGCTGTTGTGCCTGTGCATTGCTGTGTGGGTTACAAATAGGCACACAGCCATAGAACCACCACGAGAGTCTGGAGATTTGGCAGAGCTGTAAAAGAGAGGCAGGATATGTGATTTCATTCGCCAAAAAGAAATTGAAAACAAATATTTATGACCATATTTGCATTGTCATGGGATACCCGAGAGAGAGAGAGGTAAAGAGGAAAACTGTGGCTTCAAACAACTTCATGCATCAGTGATAGATTTGTGTGTGAAGTTAAGCTCCCCAGGGTTTCACGTGCAGCTGATGCCATCATGTTACCAAATTACAAGAGACTACAGCAGGTGTGGCCAAGCAGTCTTAACAATAAGAGCCGAAAATAGCTGTACAGCATTTAAGAGCCACTTCCCATCTCACACACACACACAACCTTGCATGCCACATGCACACATATTTGAATGGCTCAGCGCACATCATCCAACCCTCCTTCACCACCAGGCCATCATGTTTCTCAGATGAAGAGTTGTTTGAATTTCCAAAAGTAGTCTGAATAAAAAAACACATTTCTCTAACACATAAATTCATTTGTTGGCAAGAGATTCTTAAATACGAAACTAAGCAACTCTGAGCGATATTTGATATACATCTTCTTGGATGTGGGTATTAGTGGAAACCATGCGTTAAAGCAGTATTTTGAACATGTATATGATGGTATGAATCTCCAGATTTATAACAAACTCTTGTCTCTCAGCTTTCACAGCCGAACAGTACCAGCAGCATCAGGAGCAGCTGGCCCTGATGCAGAAACAGCAGCTGGAGCAGATCCAGCTGCAACAGCAAGCCAACAGCACCGCCACTGCAAACAGCACACATGTCAGTATCCCGCAGTCAGTTCAGCTTGTCAGACGCAAACTGAATGTGCTCTGATTTCTTCTTTTCTTCCCTCATCAGTGACTTAAACAGTTTTCTTCTCCCCCGACAGGGTCTGGCGAATACGTTGGACCAGGCCAGCGCTCAGTTCGCCGCCTCGGCTTTAGTCACCGCCGACCAACTGCTGGCTCTCAAAACCAAGGAGGAGCTAGCCCTGGGAGGCGGAGTCAATGGCGTCCTCTCCCCCTCAGGTATGACAACCCTCCAAACAACCGCCAACAGGTCTGGTGGGTTTGGTCAGTGGACTTGAGCATGGAAATGGCAGAGGAGGGTCTCAAGAAGACGTCCGAAAACGTTGTGTTTTCTGTAAATAAAGTGAACTTTGAGTAAAAATATAATAATGCAACCACAAAGTTATAGAAAGTAAAAGCAATTCAAATGTTAAGTGCACTTCACCCAAGCGTTGCACTACAGTGACACTGAACAGACAAAGCAAACAATGAGAGTAAAGTAATTACAGTCCTAAAACCCATAATGGAGTGCACTGAATGAGCAGATAACAGCACAAAGCAGACTGAACAAAACCTGCAGCACTAAACCCCCAACAACTGATGGCATTTCAGGCAGCAGGATTTAGGAGATAACTGAGGAAAGTGACAAAAAAGAATTTCCATTTGAGATTATTCTACAGATGAAAACGGTGCACCAAGGATCTGTCCTTTACAGATAAAACTACTGGAAACTTAGTCAGATAATCATTGTGAAAGAATTTTGTTCTAATACTTTCTTTGTGATTCTGTTGAAAAGGAATAAATCCAGCTCATGAATGACCTTCTGCCTCGCAGTAGATACTTAATGTGCACATTCTCACAGTCGGGAGAATGAGATGTATTGAGCTGGTCTGACATGACATCCTTTAAACTTGTGCACACATTCCCAACAGCTACTTTTGATTGATTATTACCATTCACACTTTGAAAATTAAAACATTTTTAGTTTTATGTACTTGAATAGTTATATGCATTGCTTCAGGTTTCCCATATAAATAGCAGGATTTTTCCCCAAAGAACAGTCGCTAATTAAAACCTTCCATCTCTAAATCCCAACTCCCACCCCTCACCAACCACCCCCACCCACATCCCCTCCCCCACCACCCCTCAGGTGTCTACAAGGGCTTGCACCTCTCGAGCACAGCGTCCCCTTCCCCCGCCGCCCCGGCTCCTCCCACCACTACCCCGACACCCGCCTTGCTCCACCCCTGCACCACCACCAGCTCCACCTCCGCTACCAGTAACAACAACGGCACCGCCCACCCTGCCAACACCACTACCGCCACCACTCAGGTTCTGCTGGGAAACAACAACAACAACAACAGCCTTCGTCTGGGCGTTCCCACCGGCAAGCGCGTCCATGCCCCCCGGACGCTGAGCACCACCATGTCAACATCCGCCTTAAAGCTCGCCCATGCAGCCGCCGCCACCGCCAACTGTCAGAAACCCAAGGTCACTACGACTTCGGCCTCGCCGCTGGACATAGTGCCCAGGTGAGGAAAAACATGCAACCTGTGAAGGGTGGGGAAAAAAAGACCATTCTGCAGACAGGGCTAGGCTACTCAAAATGATGAAAGGTGACGTGTCTGTGGAAAATGTTATTACTTGTATTTGTGACAATGGTTGCAGCCATATGGGACATTGTTTATTACTACAGATGTAATCAGTCTGATTGACAGAGCCAGTTAAGTATTCATAGGTGTGCTAAATAAAACAAGATATCCTGTTTACATGCTGAATGACACCAACAAACACAATACCACAAAGAAGATATGTTGACCACTTGGCATTATATTTAGCTGACGGCTGTGCTTTTGTACTATGGTGAGTTTTACCAGATATAGAACTGCTGGAGCTCCTAAACAGAAGAAAAGCCTTTTGTTTATTTCCATGAAACTCATAAATATCACCTGAAGTGATTAAGAGCAAGTGCTTGCAGATGACACCGGTAAAGTGGCTTGCATTAAACAAAACTTGGAAAGGCTGTTTTAAATGAGAGATTTTCAGCCTTTGATCATATTATGAAAGCTTGAACCTGTTGTGTTTAAACAGAATGAAATTCCATTCAAAATGGGCCGATTTATTCTTTATTGATCTTATTTTTATTAGTAGTGGCGAAACACAATGCTTTAGTTAAATGCAGCTATTGAAACATTGAAGTTTCTTTCCTTGACCATATCTGCAGAAGAAAGTGTAGCAAGTGACTATTAAAGCCCTTTTCCACTGCAGGAACTGTAGGAAATGTAACGAAAGTCATGGGTTGTGCTTTGGTCTCCATTGTTCTGCGCCTGCTTTGGGGACATGTTCTCGGAGCTAAAGTTCGTCACTGCTAAATGCAAGTAGCAGGTACTTTTCAGGGACTGCCTGCAGTGCTGTTGATCACAATTGGTGAAGCAGATGCGTCATCAGATCACAACCAAGACGACGTCTGTTTTTCAGCATACTGCACACAGCCAAACAGTCCAGGGAAAAATATCAGCGTCTCCTATTTATTTTATTTACCTATTTTTATAGGGAGAAGTATATAGCGTGGACTAATGCCACATACACAACATTTATAGCTTACGCTACTTTGAAGCGCCTGCCCTTAGTCGGGCCGCAGAAACATAAGTAAAAACTTTGAAGCTTCACAAGGTTCTTAAAAGTTCAGGTTATGCCCCAGATTACAGGTTTAGGTTCCTGCAGTGTAAAAAGGGCTATTTGTACATTAAAGAAACGGTTCTCAGTGCTAATTGTGAGTCTCACCGTCTTTTGTCTTCTTTTGTCCGCAGGGAGAATCACGAACAAGACAAGCCAGCACTGAACAGTCTATCAGAGAACACAATGGCCATGGAGGTTACGTAGCCTCCCGTACGCAGCACGGGGGAAGCGTGACTCCTTTTTGTTGTTGTTTTTTTTAGGTGCTATGCATCGTTCGTTAGTCGTGAAAGCAAGTGGTGGCGGAATGAGCGCGGCAAGGCTGGGTTTCCATGGTAACTGTTTTGGGACTTAATTGCAATGCTCGTCTCGTACAATTTTTTTTTTTTCTCTCCCCCCCATTTCCCTATTTGTTACTGTTAATAAGAGATCGTCTGTAAATTCTTAATATGGCAATTATATGTACAGTACTGCATATTTGTAATACCCCTCTCCCCACCCCCTGTTCTTGTATATAACATTACTTGAATACAGAATTGTTCATTTGTGATGTTTTGCACTCGAGATATTAAAAAAAAAATCAAAATTAAAAAGAGAAAACGACAAACTGCAACTGGTGCGAGTATGAGGTGTGAAAGTTGTACCACAGAAAAATGTATGTCATCACATGCATGGTGCGGAACCTGCTGTTTGATCTATTTATTGTGCCGTGTTTACAAAGGGTTTTTTTTTTTAGTTTTTTTTTTAATCTTTTTCTTTTTTTATACACTGTACCCCTCACCGGTTCCCCGTGCTGTAGTCAGTGTTTAGCAAAATTTAAAAAAAACTCTGTATTTTTTTTGGATGTAGTGAACATGGCCGGGAGCTCGCCCGTTTTTGTTGGGCGTTCTTCCATGATGTTCCCATGTGTCATGTTGAATCCATGGAGACATGCATTCATACAGATTCAGACGCAGGGCAGTAGAAGAAGACGACAGGTGTGAATTTGTTTGTTGTAGGCATCAGTTTGTCAGTGGGTTAATCAGTTTCCACAAAGCTCTTCCATACATATTATTCCTGAGACAAGTAACAAAACAATGGGGATGAAGACTTTGCTGCTTCTGACTTATCTAAGCACTATATAATTTGTTTTTTAATTGATTGATGCTGCTTTTGTATGATTTTGGTCTCTGGTTTGCACCAGATGACCTTTTTTTGTTTTCTCTAAAAGATAATCCCCCCTCCTCTCCTCACCATTTTTTTTTAAAATAAATATTTTTGTATCTCCCACTTTTTATTTTATTTTTATTTTCCTCACGAAAGACTTCATTCTTTTGTTACTTGTTGATCTAAA
>NTHP01000192.1:132718-156383 GCA_003416845.1 Oplegnathus fasciatus | reverse complement strand
GCGCTGTTTCCACTAAAAATACAAATCACTAAAACTATATTCACCACCTTCAGGATAAACATTCATGGATTGGCAGCTGACAATTTATTGTCGTATGTGTTCAGTTTTATAATTCATCAAACAAATGGGATGTATTGATGCCACGTAGCCTGAGTAAAGACTTTGACTTGGAGTAACCTTACTGCGAAGTAGCTTTTGAGTACGACAACTTTTACCTGAGGCGTCCCAGGTCTTGGCTTGAACAGGAGGTTTGTGCAGAGGGTCGATGTTGTGAAGGATCTCCTGACGAGGTGACTCCTTCCCTTCGCTGATGGTGGGCCAAACATCAAAACCATCCAGGCCCTGACTCTGAAATACACATGTATCACAGAGAATATATGTACATATACATAACATACGTAGAGTACTGCAAAGTCCCTCTGAGGTCCCTTTTACTGTGAAACCATGATAGTCCACTTGTTCCCTGCATTAATGTTGCCAGAAGAAAAATGTTTCTACATTTACCACACAGGAATAAATAATGATAAATGTCCTTTGGTAATTGAGGCTTTCTGGATTAGTCGGACGCTGTCTTGATTGTAGCCAAGATAGCGTTGCTTATCTGCTTTGGCAATGGAAACCTACTCGCATACTAAGCCAACAAAGCTCTTTGGGAGCTGTACACAGACAGCACTAACGTGCCAATAGAATTAATTTATGTCTGAACTAAAACACAAAGCGTCTATGTGGCCACTGTTCAGAAAAAGTGCACTTATAACAGGTCAAGAGCACATTTATCTACATGATGGTAAAGACAGACAGCTTTACAGTAGCACTGTAACAAGAACTGAAAAGTCTGGGGTCAAAATAGGAATTAATGTAGATGGAGCTCCACTCAGCTCCAACCGTGACAACAAATAAACTCGTGCATTAATATGAAATCAGCGGGAGACACTGAGCGAGTCAAGTACCACAGAGCAAAAAAGTAACGAGAGCAAAAGTTTTGGCGAGACAACAAGAAAAACATACAGAACCTAAATCCAGCGTAGCCTTTCAGTGAAGTGGTCGCTCATATCAGTAGCTTGGGTGGCCGTGGTGAGAAATGCATCCCTAAATCTGGTCTGTTTTACAGCACAATAAAATGGTCAGTAATGCACTTTTCTCTGGTATTGAGCCTTTACTATCCTGCATTCACCGCGAGACTAAAAAGAGAGGCCACAAACAAACAAACATACAAGGGCAGCAAAATGTAAACCTAAAAACACATTCAAAGTGCTAAAAAAAAGGAAGGAAATAGTATAAATTCACTACACGTTGTTCTGACAAAGTTCCACTGACCTGGCTGATGTTTCCCCCGGCCAGGCCCACCAGTGTTGGGAACCAGTCAGTGATGTGCAGCAGAGCTTTGGAGACCCGTCTCCTGCGTCTCAACAGGGGGCTGTGAACGAACGCCACTCCACGAACTCCGCCTTCCCAATACGTTCCCTGGAAACACAGTCAGGAAGTTTAGTTACAATTTTCCCCGTTAGCTAGCAGAGATCTCCATATGTACCACTAATATTCACAACATCATTTTATCACATCGTGCGAATATTTGCAGGCACTTGAGAATAATATGTATTAATTTATTTTGGGGGAAAACAAGATCCATGAACGTTACTTCATCACTTTATAATTATAAGTATGGCATTATGTAAACTCCTTATTTGACTTAACAAGGACTCCATAAACTTCAACTGTAAAAAAAAAAAGAACAACACTAAAAGTCTATAACCACATCCAAAAATTGCTGAATGAATGAATAAAAAATAGAGCGATAACTCTGCTATTGTTAGATTTGTATCACTGGTGGGGCAAAAAAAAAAAGGTTATGAAAGGTTAGGTTAGGATGTTGTTACCAAAATCAAAAGGGTTTATCCTACGTACTGTATAGCGGGCACTTAGACTAAGCTCTTGTAGGTTAGCGCTGTACATGAGGTAATGTTCGCATGTTAATATGCCAGCAGTAATAAGCATGTTTAATATTTACTGGGATGCACATTGGTTGTTTCCTTGGCAACAACTACTCTTCCTGGGGTCCATATTCAAATAAAATACATATAGTCAACCATGTCTGCACTTACACTTATACATTTACAAAAATAAAATGACATCAAAACTATACTTTTACAGAACATTAAGACAATTACAACAATTTTAATCCATATTGCAAAAAAAAGGGAACCTATTTTACTTATTTATTTTTCAGGCCAGTCTTTGAGAACCTCTTTAGCTGCTTCTTAAAACCTTTTGTTGTCGATATTTGAGATATAAAACACGGCAAACTGTTCCGGTGAGATCTGGATCTATACATTACTATTTTTTTTTCATAGCATTGGTCTTTGGTTGGGATAATAACAACTATTGGATATTAATATGCTGACTTTTAGCATGTTAGCACAATAACCTTTACACATATTATTATGCACGTTGAGATATTTCACTGAGCGCTGCCATCTGTAGAGCTACACTGCTGGTGTGCATAAAATGTTTCGCCCTGAAATCAAATCCTCAAATCAAATCAAAATAATTCTATAAGGTGGTGCCAAAACTACAAACACTGACTTGTGAAACACTGAAGATAACTGACTATGAGCAGTGAAAGTGATGTAGAAAATACAAGAAATTATTTCCACCTTCCGGCCTCGCAGCGGCCAGTTGCTCCCTCCTGTGAATGGCTGGGCACCGTTGTCGGTGGAGTAGATGATGACGCTGTTCCGGTAGTATCCGTACTTCCTCAGAGCGTAGGTGACGTTTCGGACCGCCTCGTCCACTGTGGACACCATGGCGGCGAACTTCCTCCGGGCCACGTTAGCCATGTCACGGTAGGGGTAGATGTAGGACTTGGGAGTCTGCAGAGGAGTGTGAACTGCCTGAAGGAAAACATGAGCACAGTGTATTCACAGGTGTTCACTTTGAACATTTTGCATATATTTTAGATATGCCAACAGTGTTAAACTGTATAATACCCTTTAAAAAATCCTACCAACATATTATTTTGTTGTAATTTTGTTCAGCTAACCCACTTTTCCTCACACTGCTCTACACACTTCATGGTGCATAAGTTGGAGCTCAGCGTTCCCTACTCCCTACCAGGGAAAAATCAAATAAAACAGCTGTGCCTTGTCAGGGCATCGGCTTGATTTTCTCAAACCCCTCAGTCCAAAACTTCACTTCAAATCAACATGGCTGCCCACAGACATTAACAACAAACTCTTCTGAGTTTAAACGCTTTTAAACCTGCTGAGTTACATTTTCTGTGTGGTCTGCTTTTAATTAAATGGTTTGGATCCATACTGGCCAAACAGTCTCTAAATCAGTTTCTGATGCTCATATACAAACAAACACTTTCATGTCTGACTCCCCACGTCCAGACATAAACTAACGCAGCATCAAAACACATGTCAGGCTTCAGTCCGTCTGACATATTTCCTCCCTGCACGTTTGCTGGACGTTGTTGTTTGATTTTGAGGGGCTTGAACGTAAAGACATTTTTTTTTACACTTTATTGACATTTTTCTGCTATCAAACGTCAGCGTGATACCTGGAGGGAGAGCAGCAGGAAGAGAGGCCTGCCTGTGGGGTCGTGACTCTCCAGGATCTTGCGAGCTCGCTGTGTGAAGAGCGTGGTGGAGTATTTCCCTTCCTGGCCCCACGCCACACCCTCGTCGTCGTGGAGATCATACCCACACAACCCCGGGCCATCACAGGACCCATAACTGGGGACAGATGGGAGACATGTGAGTTATAGAAATATAGATACAGAAATGGAAACACAAGACAACAAACACTGTAGTCAGTCCTTGTTAGTTCTAATAATAATAATAATAATAATGATCATACACTTTTACCTGTAGTAATCCACACTTCCTGTTAAAGAACCAAAGAAACTGTCAAAACCCTTTCTGGTGGGCAGGCATGCCTTCCTGAGGAAAGAGGAAAGTAAACTGAGCATTTCTATGATACTGTTACACACAAGCAGCTTACAGACGTATTAAAGGTGTTTGTATCCTTGAGGCCAAAGAAACGTTCATTTCCATCCATTTCCAAAACTTCACCAGGTGCCTTTAACATTCATAACAAACTAGAAAAAAAAAATATGATCACGACATAGGCCTACAGCTGTTTGTATGATCTACTTATTTACCTCATTGCCTGCTTTTGGGAAGACACGGTAGCTTGTGAGAAGCTTTATTAGCTCTGCTTATTTTGATTTAAACCTTTAACCCGCAGACGTTGTTGGTGGTGGTCCACCTAAATTAACAGACTGCTTAGAGAGACTTCATATTGGTAAGATTTCAGTTCTACTCCGCTGTGATTTTTACAACAGGCCACTCTTGTAAAAGACAAGATAAATACGCATATACTGTATATTACATGTACACACTCAGGTAACTTTTTCTAGCACTAGCAGTTTGGTGGTCTCAGACGGGACAGTGGGTGGTGAGAGGTTAAGGACCCAGACTTGGCGTCTGGATGCTTTAACCGCAGTGCTTGTCAGATGGTCAAACAGCATCTGAAACGCCCTCCCCCTCCACACACACACCTTTCCGACGTCGGATTAGGGGAGCCGAGTCTGGCGATTTCTGTAACCGACCAAATCCGACATGCACGCAGAGACTGGCCAGCTGTGTGGAGGTGGTTTGAGCTTCTCTCTCAAGCTCTCTTTTTTCGCTATTCACACAATTATTTGCGTCACCTTTCGCGTGTCCAACCAAGAGCAACACTATGAACGCCTTTGAGGAAATACTGTCCGAAAGCGTGCGGCGATAACACTTTTGTCTTCACACGTGGCCGGACGACACG
Source organism: Oplegnathus fasciatus (assembly GCA_003416845.1). NCBI lineage: Eukaryota > Metazoa > Chordata > Actinopteri > Centrarchiformes > Oplegnathidae > Oplegnathus > Oplegnathus fasciatus. The sequence goes on along the minus strand of NTHP01000192.1, from coordinate 151,559 downwards.
TCGTACAAACTAGTTTGTTTCGAGTATGACAGCATCAGCTAAATGATAAAATGTGACACATTTAAGCTTCTGATTTGTTCTGATTTTGTTTGTTTTTAACTAATTTATGTACTGCTGGGTAGTTTAATCTACAGCAATGCATCATGGTCTATGAGATCATCATATGTTTGTAGCGTGGCTGTCCTGTGAGAACCACGTATCGCTAAAAAGTCAGAAAAACAGCCTGTTTTCAGNGCATCTCTCTCACCTGTCTGTAAAAGTAAAAGTACACATTGTGCAGTAAAATGTTCCCTGTCAGTGTTTTACTTTATATCTGATGTTTCTGGATTAATTTTACTGCTGCATTAATGTTCATGTTGCATTTTACTGCTGTAGATGTTTCAGGTTGAGCTCATTTTAACTACTTTATATACAGTTGAGTAGTTTAATCTGCAGCAAAGCATCGTGGTCTATAAGATCATCACGTTTGTAGCGTCGCTGTCCTGTGAGAACCACGTATCTCTAACAAGTCAGAAAAACAGCCTGTTTTCAGCTTTGTGACGATGCATTTTCCAGCTGATCCGAGGAGGGTTTAAATAGTTTGTTCAGCTTCAGAAGGAGGGAGAATTTTCTCAACACATAAAGGAACATTTATCATCAAACGTTCAACATCAACACATCTGGAGATACATTTGGTTTTCACTGGACAGGAAGGGGATGAAAAAAAGTGACTAAAGCTGTCAGACAAATGTAGTGGAGTAAAAAGTACAATACTTCTCTGAGATGTGGTGGAGTAGAAGTATAAAGTTGCATAAAACGGGAATATTCAAGTACAAGTACCTCAAATTTATACTTAAGTACAGTACTTGAGTAAATGTACTTAGTTACTTTCCACCACTGCTGAGTGAGGGGACAAAGTAATAAAATAGAGAATCTGAAATAACGGCGCCTCATTAGCAGAGTGTTTGTTACTAGTGACCGTAAAGTAGAATCACCCGGTCATATTCATCCACTCTACTACCTGTGAAGTCCCCACCTCACCTGTAGAAGCCCAGGTGCCACTTGCCGACCATGTGTGTGGAGTAGCCGGCCTCGCGGAGCCTCTCCGGCAGAGTGTCCATGTGTGAAGGCAGACAGCTCGGCTGGCTGGGTCTGATGATGGAGTGCTGGAGTCCCGTGTGGATCTGATACCTGGAAGAAAAAGACGCGTTATTGACGAGCCGCAGGATCTGCTGTTAGACCTCACAGTACGACAAGGGACTCATTTCTCCTCACTGCAGTTAGGTTGCCTAATCAATAATCAGATTATTCAGAGCAGCTACTTCATTTGAACCAGATCCTCGGACTCTAATGTAATTTTATTTCATCTTAATTTTAAATCATTCTTTCATTCTTCTTTAGCCTGTTGCTCGAGCTACTTTAACATGTAGCTTCACCCCCTGAGGATCAATAAAGTCTCATCTTGAGCCAATAATCACAACAGGCCGTAAAAAGATATTAAACAATTATTTAAAACAATCTGATAAATGAAACACAAAGTAAAAGCGGCGTCAGTACCTGCCGGTCATGAGCTGGCTGCGTGACGGCGTGCAGATGGGCTGAACATAGTAGTTCTCCAGCTTCACGCCCTCCGCCGCCAGTTTGTCCAGAGTAGGAGTCTTGATGGTCGGGTTGTGGTAGCCGATGTCGTTGAAGCCCTGTTTTAAAGTCATTTCAGATTTAGATAATAACGTTTGGCCGACGTTTTCCTGCGTGATGCCTCCTAGATGTTCGTCACAAAGGTTACAGACGCTCTTTATATCTTCCTGTGCGTAGGAGCCACTCTCAGCTCTATATACTGTATTTGCGTTTACACCTCCGACCACGTGGAGCATCTGTCTTTTGAGATTTAAGGAGGTGAAGGTAATCAGGTTCAGGTGTGTGGCTGCGCGAGCGAGGCAGACAGTTTTTGATCATATTCATGCAGCGCCAGAGCTCTGTTTATGCCCAATTTTCTGGTTTGTACCGTTTTATGCAACATTTTGGTTTATTTCATGTGAGAAGGAAACAAAAACTCACCGAATAAACTGTTTTTTTATTGGAAGCAGTCATCATTGCTGAAGTTCACAGTGGCTTTTTTAAGACTAGCACACAGTCGGACCGATCAATATCTGGGAGTAAATAAACTGATAAAAACGTATCTTTCAATAAATTCGTACAGAAGTGTGATCAATCGATCAACTGACTGATCATTCTGTTTCACTGCTGATAAACCAAATGTTCCAGTTAATTTTAACTTGGCCTACTTTCCCGTGTTACTCCATAATAAAACCATTAAATTACAAATGAAGTCTTTTTGGAACCCATAATTTGAACAATATTATCACCAACAGCTGAGTTTACAGTGCTCAATATGTAGGAAACCATCTGTTCTTACGTAAACATGAACATATGCTGAAGTTATTAATAATATACTGTGTTCTGAATATTTATCAGGTGTAGTCGTCAGATTAGCATCTTATATATATGAGAGGTAACTGCTGCTGGGAGACGTGATCATCCGAGCATCTGATTAAAGAAGCGACGTTCACACACACACACACACACACACACCTGGTCGTCTATGAGGATGAACAAGATGTGCGGCTGGTTCTTCTTCTTCGGTTCTGTCTCATCAGTCCGAGTGTTTTTGTCATTCTGGTGCTGCGTCTGGTTTGGTTTGGACCGGTGAGCCGAGAGGCAGTCCAGGCGGAAGAAAACACTCAGCACGGTCAGAACCACGGCAGCAGCAGCAGCCGCCTGCATCTTTACTGCAGCAGCCCTGCAGGGAACAACAACAACATAAAACAACATAAAACAATAGAGGGAGAACTTCTTGGGAACAAAACACCAGGGAAGTGGAGCTTAAAAACTTTGAGTCGGCACAAATTCACACGAGCATGCCATCACTGGCGGACTCGCTGTAGATCATAAAACCACATTTGAGAGCGACTTGCCAACTTGGCTGTAACCGAGATCTGAAACACATCCATCTGGTGGAGAGGGAGCTAAAACTCCGAGGAGGTCTCTTTAACCATTTACACTCTCTGGAACTGAATCACACCAATAAAGAGTGATGAAAATATGAGTCGTGGCTCTTTTCTCACTATTCTTTGATGATTTACTGTGACTGCCTCTTATGTTATACAGGGTAGGAGTACGCAGCATATACTGTATATACAAGTTTACATGGCGATATCTATATATACTGTGATGTGGTAATTATTCTGGAAAAACAACTGAGCAACCAGACTGTCTGTTTTTGTCTAATCCAGCAAATCAAGTGACAGATCGAAGTATTTGATCACACTGATGGACAAATCAAAGAAGTCCTGCTCACTGATTTGCAATATTAAAGGCAGAGTTACCACGATATCAATGTCCTATTACAATTGTTAAAAACGAGCGCTGCTTTCCGCACTTTAACACAATATACAGATTTCCATTGGTGTTACAACACATATATATATTTGCCTTCAAAGTAAATCTCATTAATACACTTATGATGCTATGAAACTCAGATTTTCTTGAGACTGTCGTCCATTTCTGTCGAGTTTTGGTGTTTCAATGGATTTTAGAGCTTAAACTAACTGTTATTGTCACCCTTGATTGATATTATTATTTATTCAATGAATTAATTAGTTAACTTGTCAATAAATGTGAAAAATACAGTGACGCCCTCAGGACAGCTTTGCTGCTGTTTGCATTATGTTTGAAGCTGTCACTTATATCCTGTGATGAACCTCAGAGCGAGCCTTCTCCGTGCCACAAAGAGTCGACCGCAACAGAAACATGAAGCTTCTCCACAGATGGGCGAAGACTGAGGGCCGTTGAGCTGCTTTGCATTAGATCTCACAGGTATTTTTACAGCCTTTAACCCTTTGTTTTCTCAAGAGAGCGCTGCAGTTTGACATGCAGCTCCTGTGAAAAGGAAAGAGCAGACTGTGTGAGTCTGTGTAATCTACCACATGTTTACCAGAGCAGCACGCAATGTTGCTTCTTATCTGGGACTAAAAGCAGCTGTGACAAAGCCGGTGACCAGTGCAACTGATGTCTGAACTGGTTTCCCCTTAGGTGAGATACTGGTGTTCATGGCAACAGCAGAGGACACACACTTTTCCCTCTACTTTAGTGTGTGTGTGTGTGTGTGCTGGACATGAACTCCTTTCCTGTGAGCGTGTTAGTTCAGACTGTGCAAGTTTAGACTGGTATAAATATTTGTTTTGAGTCTGTAACAAGATAAAAACTGACTCATCCTGTTAGAAATAACAATATTTGTTAATATTAGTTGTCATTTTATTTGTAAGTCTCACATCACAGGTGCAAATAATCCAAACAGCTCCATGTTGTGTTTAAAATCAGCACATTTCTAATTGAATGCACATCTATTCCTCAACAGCAGCTGTGTTATTTCAAAGCCAGGCCCGAATCAATACCTCGATATAGGATCAATGGGAGTGAACGGCTCTTCTTCCCCCCTCCTCTCCTCTTCCTCTCCGCTTCTCCTCAGTTCATTCTTCACACCTCGGCTCTCCCTTCAGCTCGCGCAAAGTTCGGTTTGAGTAAAGTTTGCAGGAGACGCCGCATGTCCTCAAGTTTCCACCAGACCTTCCTCCCTCCAGCCTGAGAGCGTCCGCACTCCCGATGAACGAACCAGAGTCAAGCCGGCCCGCAGCAGCACGCACACACTACCGGTCTGACCTGTCAAAATAAAACACAGCTCTTTAACGCAAGATACAGATTGGATTGGAGGTGGGCTGTTTGTATTGTGAATAATCAGGTTGTAAATTAAATGACAGTTTTACCGCTAAATATAATTTTTCAATAAAACAAAACAACTAAAAAACAGCTTGATTCGCAGTTATAAGCTACTGACCTGAGCAGCCTTCCAAATGAACCGTTATCAACCGTTAATGCAAGCTAACTTTAACTGTTCACTTAATGGTTATTTCAAAAGTAATAAAGTGCTGTAATGTAGCCTGTATGACACATAATCAAGTGAAATGTCAAGAATTAATGTTCTCTTTCAGTAGAAATTTAAATAAATTTAACACCACTATCTTTTCCAGTAATATGAAAAGTCACCAGGCTAGCTAGCTAATTAACTAGCTACGCTACCTAGCTCGGTCTGTGCAGGCTAGCCCCAGTTTCTGCCTCATATAATCAGCATTTTTTAAATATTTTACGCTTTATCGTGGATTTTTTTTAGTAATCTGTAGTTTTGTGTTAAAGATAAAAATTCTTATGCTACATGAGATGCATATTATGATGGCTGGGTCTAGCTAACGGCCAAAGTTAGCTAGTAGCCTTGTTGGCTAGGAGGCTAACGGTAGAAAGACGTGTAACCAGCTAGCTTATACGCAGGCTAACGCTAGTGTGAAACTCAGCCAGCGTTAGCTAACCACACACCCCAGTGTGGACAGATTTGATTTCCCCCCCAGTTATTTCTCTCTTTCTCTCTTATCATGTTTTTTTTTTAGGTTAATAGTAACATCAGTCATCAAACAGAAATCGATTCATCCTTAAAACAAGTCAAGTCTAAAAGAAAAAGAAAAAGATTTGGTATTATGGTGGATTTTCTGTGTTCAAAACTGGGCTTCACTGTCTTTTTCCTATCTTGGCAGTTTTATTTTGAAGGCTACATTGCTGCACATCCGCTGTGCTTGATTTTATTTGTGTGACTTGACGGAGAGAAAGCCCGTAATGAAGCCCTTTAACACCGTTCGTTTATACTTTCACATGTTTCTTACATCTTGTGATTATTGTCATCGTTACAGACTTCCCTGCTGCCGGCTGTGTGACCATCAGCGGGGCGGTGTGACGGCGGGCTGGACTGTTGAACAGGCAGCGGGGCCAGCTGGCAGCCCGGAGGAAACCAGGAATTTCTCTCTTTACGCAACGAACCGCACCGACGCGAAGCTGCGTCAAGTCACCGAGCGACAGACAGGGTGAGACCGGAAACAGGTCCGACTAATCAGGAAATAAAAGCTCCAATTATCACAAGAATGAATGCAAACATAATCAACAAACTCTAAACATTCAGAACATGCCAGTGGTGGAGGAAGTATTCAGGTATTCACTAATAAAACGCTGCTACAAGTAAAAGTCCTGCACTGAAAATGTTACTTAAGTAAAAGTATGAAAGTATAATCAGGAAGTGTGTATACTGTGTATACTGTATAGCATATCTAATGATAGACTATATATACTGTATGTACTATTATATATTATATTATTAGATTATTATTACTCGTGCATTAATGTTAAAGCAGGATTTTACTGTTGATACTACTGTCTGGTTTACAGTTTAAGCTCAGATTTATATACTGTTGGGTAATTTTTTACACTGCATCATATTCTAAAAGTTTTATTAGTTTTTGTATGTAAAATCGTAATTGATATTATATTATATATGATTAATTGAGCTTTGATAAATTCCCAAAAACATATAGGCATACAGAGGGAAAGAAAACATTTGTCATGTCACAGAAAGTCATGTGTTGGGACTGGAAGTGTCTGTGCAGATACTTGTAAACATCAATTAACCCAGTCAAGTGTATTAAATGTATATATCAGGTGTACAGAACAACCAAAATTATCTCCAATACTGCTGTTTAAATCATTAAACTTTCGGTCGGAAGTGGAGCTGGTTATCGGACTTCAGTACTTTGTTGGTACTGTACTGCGTGTCTGTGTTTCAAATTAAAAAAAATTATTAAAATTACTAGTTTTAGACAATTTCATTTAGGAACAGTTCCTGCACAGCTGCTTGTTTATTTAAATTAATTTGATTTTTAACAAAAAAGACTTTTGAACTAAAACTTGTGTTTATTCGTCAAAGTTAGGTATCAGAAATGTACTGTTTTGGTATCGGTACATAGGTGATGTATAGTACAGTATATATAGTATATAGTATTTAGTGTATTGTTCCCTCATACTGAAACATTTTGATTTTACATTTCTGATGATAAGATCAGATAAAATAGTACTTTATTCATTCAGAGGGAAACTGTTCTGCAGCAGTTGCAGTACAAAGTAGGAACGAGTGTAAATTTAAACAAATAAACAAAATATAAGAGTAGAGATTATCAGTAAGGTGCAAAACCAAATGTACACAATGCTAGAAATGTATTGTTATACCTACATTATATTCCCTGATTATTATATTAGGTAGAGAGCATGATTTCCCTTAAACCAGGACAAATGTTTTGATAATTTGTGCATTTCTGGCAGCGGTAGCTTTCTGCAAAAACAAGTGGTATACAAAAAGCAAAGCAGGAAGGAGAGCATTAAGGTCCACAGTTATATATTCACATTTCTCCGCTTGGTTCGAGCTGCACTTTGTAAAAACTCAGTGTTGCAGCTGGTTCCTCAGTCTGTGCTTTTATTTTGAAAGTCATGAACAGAACTCCTGTTGTCTCTCGTTGTGACTGTTTTAACGACGATGGATGAACTGATGGGATGGATGACCGACAGAGGTTATTTAAAATACCTAAACCTAAATTAGGCAGAAAGACTCCCTTTAAGCTCTTATTCCCTCTGACTTGTGTTATTTACTCAAACTATTTGTCTCTGTTTGAAACATTCAAACAGTCTGGACTCAGAGAGACCCCTGCCCGTTTTGGAGAGCCTCCCACTCCAAGTTTCCAACAAACAAAGTGGTGATAGCCTGATTCACTAGTGAGCAATAGATGAAGGAATGTGCCAGACGTTGTAGCTCCTTTAGAAAAGAAACCCGTATTTAAAACACACTGTTTTAACCCCTAAATGTCCTTAATTTCTCCATTAAACCAACATTAATTGTTCATTTAAATGCCGAGGCTTTAAGAACTCATGGTTATTATCATGGGTCTTTAAGGGATTTATTCATGGAGGTTAAGGAAGCCCATTACTGCCACTAAAAGACAAAAAACAAGGATAAAAAGTTAAGAACGATAATAAAAAGAAACACTCACCAGTCAAACCTATAAGACTTAAAGTCAAAATATTGTCTTCCTGAGCAAACAAAAGTAGGAGATAAATAGTCAAACGTCTTACTTTCTAGGACAAAAAGTATGAGACACTAAGTCACAATTATGAGACAGTAAGTAACTTTTGATTTAAAAAGACTTAATAACAAAACGAGGCAGCAAGCGTGCGCTCCAACTGTGTGCACAACCTCAAAAATACAAATCAGTTCAAAAATAGACAAAAAGGTGTCACACCATCAGAGCGAACAATGCCTGTAGGGCTTTATATTTTATTAAAATGATCTTCCTCAGAGCATGAATAGTGTTAACAGCAGGTCACATAAAAGCCACAAGAGGCAAGTGAAGGGACAGAAACAGAGTTAATCTGACAAAATACGATCTAGTACAGAGAATACAAGAAAACAGCTGCATCAGAAGAAAGAAGCAAAACTATCATGGAGGTCGGCAGGGACCTGAAGTGTTGAGTCAGTCCAAAACTTTGGGAAAAGATATTTGAAATATCGCCTCCTCTAATGAGACTTACTTTATCAAGGCCAATGAACCGAAGACAGGATGTTGGAACATGTTTTGGCCTCCATATTATGCCTTTGTATCACCCAGACTTCCTGTTCGGATTTTATCTCCTTTAGTTTGTCCTGTACAGATCTTATCTCAGACTTTCACTTTCACTTAAAAAAGTTGACTCATGAGCTCATAATTCTGACTCACCATGAGTGTTTTTATTTTTCCATCCCTAACATCTCAGCATTTGTTTTCCTTTTCTTGGCCAAAATGGGCTTCCATATAAAGAGAGAAATTAATAGATTTTTTTTGTGCATGATTGGTTCTTAATGTCAACAATCCTATTAAATATTCCCTATTAAAAGTCCATTAATTGGCCGCTGACTAATACTGAATACTGATAATGAATGTTCGTACATTGCTTTTTAAATTTAAAAGTGATAAATTGCTTTTTGTTTCATTAGAAAAGGCCACAAGCCTCCTATTAAACCAATAAACTGAGAAATAAGATGGATGAGGATACTTAAACTAAAGTAATTTTAAGGGGGTTTAGCCTTTATTAAGAAGAAATTAATTGATTTAATAAAAGTATGTTTTTTTTAAATATATCTGGCTTGCAATAATAAAACATATATATTATTTTTCCATGTTGTAAGTATAATATTTATATATAACATTTCCACAGGCTTAATATTCTTCTAACATGTGTCATTGGTCCATTTTACTTCATGTTTATAAGAGAAGTCATCTCTGAAGATGCTTTTGTGGTCGTTTTCAATGCTGCCCTTGAAAAAAACTCCACTTCCCATGCTGCATTTCGAGGGGGGCGTCGTCGTCAGCGCTCATGGGCGCACGCTGAATAGCGAGCATGAACTGAACTGTTAATAAGTCGTCAATAATATTCCAGTTTTGAACCAGTTTCTCAGTCGCGTCTGCGGGTCCAGCCGGTCAGCATGGCCTCGGAGGAGGACGACGCTCTGCTGTTCTTGATCTACCAGCACCTGAAGGTGAGCGGCTACCAGAAAGCTGCCAAGGTGCTGCAAAAACACGTTTCTCAGGTAAGAAGTTTCTCTGATTCTTCAACATTTTCAGCCTGATTCAGACTGGAAACGACCTGACGGGCTCCTAACTCGCTAACTCTCGTTAATTCTCGTCATTTTGATGATTTTATTGCTGTTTCTCGAGCGGACATGCGCGCCTTGCATGTTATATAAGGGCCTAAATGAAATATAAATGTGATTTGAGTGTGTTTTTAGCTGCAGTGTTGCTGTCTGTGAGCTGCAGGTCAGCCTCTGGGAGTGTGTTACAGCACATGGCTCCCTGTTCAGGCCTCCTGGAGGAAAAGAACATTATGTTACAGGAGCTGCATGGCCGTAAAAACAGCCCTGCTGCAGGCCTGCTGCTGCTCACTGAACCCCATACAAAACCGCCTTACGTTTTTATAGTGTTTAGTGATAAAAGTTGTTCAATTATATCTAAATGTCCTGGAGCTGCACCGATTAGTGGATTAATCGATTAGTCGATCAACAAGAAATTAATCGGCAACTATTTTGACAATCAATTAATCCTTCAGGTCATTTTTCAAGCAGAAATGTCAGGTGGTTCCAGGTTTTCAGATGTGAGAATGTGTCTTACATTATAGTAAATTCAGTGTTTTTTGGATTTGGGGTTGTTGGCTGGAGAAAACAAGACATTTGATGATGCCACTTTGGGCTCTTGGAAATTGTGATGGAGCTTTTTCACTGTTTTCCGATGTGTTATAAACCAAATAACTATTCTGATTAATCCAAAACATAATCACCAGACTGATGAATTAATTGTCAGTTGTCAGTTGCAACCCTAAAATGTGCAGAATGCATATATGCTTAGTCATGATGCAACCAGAGACACTCAGGGGGCTGTAAAAGCAACAGTCTACTCACTGCTAAATGACGCCTTGTTTCATTTTTTCAGTATATTCAATAAACTCTGCTAAATTTCAATCAAAACTTGATTTAAAATATGAAGTGTTCAGGCTGGTTAGATGATCAGACCTATAAGTGAACACACCGTGTTGTTCTGTTCACTCTCACAGCTATAAAAAAGTTGTGTTGGTTTTATTAATAATGCACTTACGCAACATAATGTCGCTTTCATTGTACTTTTCATGCACTGAGATTAAAAATGTGTGATTTCTTATGTCTGCTGTGGGGAAACTGGAGCTTTGGTCAGTCACAAGTTTCAGGTTTCAGGCTCATGTGCTAAAAATATCTTTGTAAAAACTTGCTGACTGACTTTTAGGACGAGCACAATAAAGAAAAAAAAGCATTCAACAGTATTCTCCTTCTCAAAGCTACAATCCCTCTCAGAGGCTCCCACACATACCTCACGCTGGTCGTCCTGCAGTTGTGCTGCTGCATGGATTCATTTCCGGGAACGTGTTGCATCAAAGTGGAAGCATTCCTGAACCACAGGAAATTTGCTGTTTCCCTTTCAACTCTTTTTTTTTTTTTTTCTTTCTATCCACAGGATTATAGTTGGGTTATTGTCCAGCCACTTCATTATAGATGAAACGTTCAGGGCATCAGTCAGAAACGTGTGTTTGAGGCTCTCGTGTTCAACGACTTTAACGTGTTTATGTTTGTTTGTGAAGGTGGAGACGCCAGAGGAGAGCTCCAACCTGCATGATATCTACACAGGCTGGATGAAGTAAGTCAGAAACGTCGCTCCGCTCTTTTTATCCTTATATTTTAGCTTGTAAAAAACTAAATAACAGGTTTAAATATTAGCCTTCTCAGATTTCATAGATAATTTTAGATATATTGATTATCATTAAATAGTTAATTACAGGTGAGGACACTCAAGGAGGTAAAAAACAATAAATAATTAACATTAAATCTACAATCAAATATGAGAATAGACACTGAACTAAAACTAGGACCCTTCTCTACACTAATATGTGTTGAATACACGCTGTTTGATAGTTTCCAGTAGTACACTGTACATTAGAAGTGCATGTAGATAATATTGTTTGTTATACAGTTGGGTGTTAGACTGAGCATGCATGCAAAGTAAAAAATTTAGTGTGTTTTCTTTTTATCATTTGGATTTTATGACTTTGCTTTATGTAACCACGATAGTTCAGCAGGTAACACAGTCTCCAAACTGTCTCTATGAACAGGATGCGACTTTTAGTCTGTGTGTGTTTCTTTATGAATGGCTGCCTGGCCTTCAGCCCAGTGCATTCTGGGATTGGCTTCAAATCCCTGCCACCCTGAAGAGGATTAAATGGGCAGCAGATAAATGACGGAGTGAATGACCTCAGCTCACGTCTATGATTCGCCTCCGTGAATCTCACACTCACGCAAATGTAAGATGATCCTGATTTGTAGGACGGCCCCCAGCTTTTCCCAGAAAGGATGAGAACTTTTGAAGATGAGAATGTTAGGAAAGTTTCCCTGAGATACTATTCCTCTTTTCTGTGGTAAAAGTGAGCCCACGTTTGTGTTGACGCGTGTTTTCAAGTTGAGCTGATTCTTCCTTCTGCTCATCGCTCGCATTACAAACACATTCCCCTGTCAGAATGATTTTCCCTGCTAGTTGACATTTTTCAGACTCTCTTCGATGCCGTGACACTCGCAGTCGCCTGTAATTCTCGGCTGTTTGACAGATGATTTGGTCAGTTTCTGCAGCGGTGATGTCGCTCTCAACTCGTTTCCACTCGTCAGGAATTTCTTACCTCCGAAACACGTTACGAGCCTGAAGGTTAAACTTCCTAAACACCTTTAAGACGGACAAACTCTAAAAGACTTGAGCTGTGTCCCAAATCCATAATACATACTAATTCTATACAGTGTGTACTGCACACTAATCATCACAGTTTTACCAGTTAGTATACAAAGAAATCAACATACTTAATTATTGCATTGTGGGAGAATAGTATCCATCAACAGCACACTCGGACTGTGTTTTAGTTTGCAGTGTGTGCTTTGAGTCTACTGTATTCTGTCACTTTTCCAGTGTGAACACACGATATATTAAGAACCTGCTTAGAATTAGAGTGTAGTCTGGATTTGGGACACGCTGATACTGTATTATACATGGACCTGAAGAAACACATGGATGTATTATAAGAACTGCCTGTTCAGTCCAATAAAAGTTGCTCGCCTGGCGCATACGCCAAAAAGGTTTGTAGCTTCCAGGTTTACTTCCGGGGTATGCGGACCCTGAATATGTGCAGGAGTGTTAATCCCATCATGCCTCTGGCCCGGCCGCGCTGCTCTTACACAGCAGTGACATCATTCAGAACAAAACAGGACTTTTCTGGGCTTTGTAAAAGTTTTACAGAGATTTTAAAAATATACAATACAAAGAGTAGTAATTGACCATGTTTACAGCTGGAGGTGTCCTGTCAGCAGTGTTACACACGTCTTTTACAGTGGTGGTCTACGGGGAAAATGCTTTTTGGGCCACAGGGGGATTTTTTGTTGCAATACTGCGAGTGGCCACTGGAAAAAATTGGAAGCGAGGCTTCTGTATCCAGTTCTTATAATATATTCGTGAGCTAGCCTAGCTACAATAATGCTACAAGCAACCCATAATGCAACACTCCTAATGTAGTGTAACATAGGAACTGGTGCTCGCTCCTTTCAAGAAGAACATCCGCTGCTGAGACTACATAAATGTCCAGTCCTTGAGTAAAATACGACGCCCACTTCTTCATATTTTGCAGTCTTATATTCAGGCCAATATGGCACAATCAGTGATATCGAGGCTGATCCGGACATATTTTAATGGATCAGCATCGGCTAAAATAAAGCCGATCAAAATCTGATCCTTTCTTTACTGCACTCTGCTGTGTTTGTGATCTCAGCCCGCTGGTGTTGCAGCGCTGCTCTCCTTAATGACAGCCGGGCTCCTACAGTGCAGCATTTCATTGCATATGAGAGTGAAAATTAGAGTGAATGTGAACAACTATTTGTTATTTAAGCTGATCATCTTGAAGCAGGACTTTTCAGTATTTGGGTCAAGCTTGTGAAAAATAAAGTATACCAAATTTAGGAGGCTACAGCTGTTCTTTCATTGTGTCAGATACACATTTAATCAACATTTCAGTAAATATAAGTATCGTATCGACTGATACTGAAGGACTCTGAGTGGGATCAGGGCCTGAGGCAACATTTTCCTGATTACAGGAAAATAGTCTTTATGTTTGAATTCCACCTGTATGATCACTTTCCCTTCTCTCTAAATCTGTTGTGTTTCCACAATCAGCAAGAAATTAATTAAAAGGTGTGTGTGTGTGTGTGTGTTTGTGTGTGTGTTTGTGTTTGTGTTTGTGTGTGTGTGTGTGTGTTAGGCTGTGCTCTCTAGCTCAGCATGCCAAGGAGGAGACGGAAGACTCCACTATTTTGAAGAAGAAGAGCATCAAACCAGAACCCGCCACCAGCGAAGAAGAAGAGGGCGCAGACACCAAACTCTCCAACACCACAGAAGAAAATAATGTGGATGCCAAACCTCCACTTGGTTAGTGTTTGTTTTTGTTTGTATGTATCAGTTCATTGATCTGACTGGCTGCTGATTGATTATTCTCCACTACGTCTAATAGTTCTGATCAGTGTTGTCAGACTTTTTCAAGAGCGTTTAGTTTTTAGTTTTTATGTTTGGATAATTTTAGTTTTGTATTTGCACGTTTATAAGACTGTGGTTTAGTTTTTGCCCAATTTCGTATCAGTTTTAACATTTTCAAATGTATACGTTTTTTTACAATAACCCCCGAACCCTTCAGAGTCCATGACGGACGCTGAGGCCGTCTCTGAGCAGCCGCTGCGTCCTGCAGGTGAAACCAAAGCAACAAACTCGGACTGTGAGAGCTCCGACTCCTCTGACAGCGAAGAAGAAGAAAAGAAAGAGGAGGAGGAAACGAAAACGGAGCAGGAGGTGAGCAGAGAACATCACATTCGACACATAACTGATTCAGTATTGAGAGATGCTCCGATGGCAGCAGGAGCTTAGAAGTGAGAGAAGCAGGTTTATGATTGGAAATGGAATTGATGCTGTCCCCTCCCTCAACCTTTGTGCAGGGCATTAAACCCTCAGCTGCTGCCATGAAGCTGCAGCCACCAAATGACAAAAGAGAAATTTCCTTTTTGCTTTCACGAAGTTTGAACCAGAATCCCCCTCCCCCTAATCTGTTTTGCCTTCACACTTATTTATTGTTTCCGTGTGCTGCTCGTCCTTTTAGTCAACAGAGCGCAGCTGTTTGCAGTCGTTGCCAGGAGATGAGTTTGGCACCCTTATTGATGTTTGCAGGAAAGAACAATGAGCTCTTCATCGAGACCCTCGCCAGAAAAAAATGTGTGGCATCAAGTCAGACTTTCATGTCAAAGAGTATTTTTTTCTTTTGTTTTCTTGCTAACATTATAAAGATAAAGTATGTTATTACGGCATGCATACATGAATTTTTGCGCTCTGAGTGCGTGTGAACTGTCTTTTCTTTACTGAGGAGTCCTCTCTAATAAAACAGTCACATTCTCTCAGACGGACTTTAATTTACATCATATCAGTGTTTTAAGATTATAAACTTTACGGTTTTGAATCAGAACTTTCAGTATTTCAATCAAGAAGCTTGTGAAAAATGTACATATTTAATCAACATTTAGGTAAATATAAGTATCGGATCGGATCCCCAATGTTAAAGGGGCATCTCTAATTTTACCTTTAATAATACGTTAGCATTATTATATTATACAAAAATCAGAAATCCTCTGTACCAGTTCGATCTGTAGGTTGGTAAAGTAAAATTAATCGATTTAAACGTTTTCTGCAAGTGGAAGAGCGAGAAACACATTTCCTGTCTGCTTCATCAGGCTCGCTCGTCAATTAGAACAGTAGACCTCAAAGAAGATTAGAAGTAAGTAAGTAAGATACCTCACGGAAAAAAAGATTAAGCTCCAAAAAGGAGGCTACAGCGTGAAAAATAACCACAACATCCAAGACTACAATATACCTTATCTAATTAATGATAAATAATGATGAAGAAGCTAAAAGAAAAGCGGCAAATCAGCCTTTGATCTATGAATTTACACTAAAAGTAACTCCTCTCGAATGTTTCTGCAGCAGCAGGAAACCACCACCCTCACAATAACACACACACACACACACACACACACACACACACATAGCTGTTGTCCAGTCACCGTAATAATGTGCTGATAGATGGACAGTAGTGTTATTATATGCCCCTGAAATACACACAGACATGAAATGTGTCTGTCCTGTATCTGTTAGCTTGTGTTAGTTTGTTATTTCTGTGTGTGTGTGTGTGTGTGTGTGTGTGTGTGTGTGTGTGTCCAGGTCTTGTCTCTGTTCTTTTCTGTCGGCCCAGTGATGCAGTAGATAATGCTGTTTGGACAGCAACTGTGTGTGTGACAGAATGATAATCTTCTGAGACAAATTGTGTGTGTGTGTGTTTCTGTCAGTGTGTTAATGGCTCTTTGTGGTTCTGATTACTCCGCTTTGTGTCCGACAGCAGAAGAGCTGTTGTGGTTTTTGTAACAGATTTTTCTCTCTCTGCTCAGATGAGTGCAGCACATGAACTACTGCACTGACTTCTAACAGAACAAAGATGTTTCTGCTGAACAGAATTAAAAGCAGACAGAGTTTTGGTTTTAGTGTCTTTTGTTCTCCGACCTCCAGCTGGCCCGCGTGCAGAGGACGAGATCAATACAATCTGCCAAACATGTTGTGATACTTTTTCTGATACTTTTGATTTGTAGTTTCACAACGTGCAGTCGGGAATGAATTGATCCTCCTAACAAGTATTGTGTGTGTATCCAAAGCCTGATAAATCTTCGTCCTCCACTGTTGTCCAAAAAATGATTCAAAACACATCAATGAGCCACACTGTTGCACTGGGTGACATGTTGCTTCATCACCATGAACACCCACATTGTAGTTTGACTCAATCCCACATACACTGTCCTGCTGCTGTAAATAAGTCACTGAAAATAGTCCCCAACAAATGCACTATTTACTGTAGTTTGAGTAACGTTTGGTAAAAACTAAAGTGCCCAGCTGTTGTCGGCCCTTTTTTAAAAATGACCGTCCCCCTAGGAACCCTCAGGCAGGGTAGGGAAGTCAGAAAGTATTGGAAGACTGACTAAAGCATTGTTGGCTTTGGTCTTTTCATGGGATTTGTTGACAGTAAGAAAAACACAGAATATCGTCAGCCTCTAAATCCCGTTGCAGGGAGCAGTAAAAAGATGCTCAAATGTCTTGAATTTGTCTGTCTCAAACCAGCAGATACCCTGGACTCCCTGGCCTCTGGGAAAGGAGAAAATGTAGTGGGGACACATCTGTTAGCCTTGTTAGCAGTTCTAACTGCCTGCTTGTACATATCTTACAGTCGGCTCCCGTTGAAGTGTCTGCTAACAAGGCAGAAAGCTCCGGCTCCGACTCCTCAGACTCCGAGGAAGTGGTTGAACCCGCTCCGGGAGGCTCCAGCCAGGCTGACCCCAGGGAAGCTGCCTCCGATCAGGCTGAGGATCAGCTCACGGCTCCCGATCCAGCCAGTTTAGACGGCGAGAGCAGCGAGGAGCATAAAGAGGACGACGATGAGCCGCAGCAGGTTAGTGACCCGAGGCTGAATCCAAAGTATGTGGTTGTGTAAGATCCTTCCTCCAACAAACGTGAAAAAACCTTTAACTGTTTTACTTTAAAGTGCTGCCAAGAGTTTCATGTCTTTATCAGTTTATAATTTCAGCTGAAGTCTACCTACCTGTTCAAGGAATTTAACCTTTTGATCACATTTTTCTCTGTGGAGGATGTCACCACAACTTCTTATCTTTCATAACTTTTCTGACTGGCTGCTGTCCACTGTTTTTAATTTATCCTACATTTGAGCCACCAAACGGCCTTCTTTCTTTAACAGCAGCCTGTGCCGTGTATTCTCCGAGTAGAGATGTTAATCACTTTTAACCACGGCTCATAAAAGCAGGATCGCCAGTTGATTCCTGGCTCGGCCGAGCCTCCGTTCCCTCAGCTCACGCTCCACACATCTGAAACTTATTTTGCAGAGGATTGTGACTGGCTGCGGTGCATTGTTTGTGCTGTTTAGCTTCCAGTAGGAAACACAGTTCTTCTCTGCTGAGTCATGTAGTCTTAAGAATATTCTGGCATGTGGAGGTTTGGGATTAAATGTCGCCACAACTGTTGTTGGCAGGAAAGAAAATGTTGAAATTGCTGTTGATTAGTGTGAGCAATAAATCAGTTTTCTTTTCAAACTGTCTTTTAAAAGCCAATGAAACCCTGCAAGCTGCTGTGGATGTGAGTGATCCCTGCACGTCTGCAGTGTTTAAAGATTTCTAAAGTTTGGTGCCAATTGCCGTTAACAGCACACTAAATTAAAAAAGATAACTCACAATCTTAATTTTTGCACTTTGCACAATGATGCTGTATGTCAGAGGGGAAATCATTTCATTTTGAGTGCCAAAATATACATTTTTAACTGTTTCCACATGTATTTTCTGGTTTATTACAATGTGGGCCTTATTTCCATTGTTTTGGCCATACTTCTCATCAGTGATAATAACATTGTACACACCTTGTTAATTGCTCTGATGCGGGAATGCAGCCATACATGCTGTAGCTGTTTGTGCACAATTTTCCTAAAAGGTTATTACCTACATTTCAGGTGTCCTCTTATTCGGTTTTACCTCTAAGTTGCCTCAGATAATCAGGCTAATAACCACCTGACTGACCGTATTTGTTTCCCCGTCTGACTTCTCGATGTGGTTCCAAGACTTTAGTGAGTTTTTATCATAACTGATGGAAAACAAGAGCAAAGCTATGAAAGACCCAAGATGGCATAAACCAAAATGATCCTTTAATCCCTACGGTAAAAAAAATGAGAAGCTGTTTATTTTCATATTATTTATTTCAGTATCATCCAGCCTAAGTGTGTCCCCTCTCGGCTCTGTTTTCCTTCCTCAGGAGACAGAAGCAGCCACAGACGAAACCTCTGCATGTGAACAGACAGCTGTCAGTCAAACAGAGGCCGCACCTTCCTCCACTCAGGAGGCAGAGGATGAGGAAGGCAGTGCTGCAAAGGTGCCGTAGTGGTTGATATTTATGTATTTGTACATTATATATTTTCCCAGAAACCATACGTGAATTATATAAGATTTAAATATCATTCAGATTTCAGAGTGTTCATGTGCCAGTGGCGTGTTGGTCAAAGATCTCTGATTCTCATTTTCTAGCTGATGTCCACATTGTTTAAATCAGAATGAGAAAACCTGCAACTCAGTGCAGCTTTTTGTAGTTCACACTGACCAGCAAGGATCCAATCTGTGTCATGAATTGGGGAAAAAAATAAATGAAATGAAGCAAAA
>NTHP01000192.1:111599-131332 GCA_003416845.1 Oplegnathus fasciatus | reverse complement strand
TCGTCTTGTGGACAGACCTGACAAAGCATGAATTTTACTTTTACAGACTTTTTACAAGTCGGCATCATGATGTAGTTATTTCGGCATCATTTTGATCCATTTATTGCAATTAAATCACAGCAAAATCTGTTTATTTTGGGATCATACCGCTGTAATAAGCCAGATAAGTTCAGCCGACGTGTGACTTTGCCGACGTGTGATTTTGACACACCAATAATGAAACTGCCACTCACCGGAGGCAGATGAAGAGTATATTCACGAATATTCACAATAAACACTCGCTGTTGTCCAAACTGTCCAAACTCGGTCCGAGCCTCTGTGTTTGTTTCCCATTTACAGAGTCAGGGCTGCGTATGAACACAGATTTTTTTTTTTCAGCGCACACGCAGAACAGACAGCTAGCGGACCGTGAGGAGATATTCGCTGAATTTGACAAAGTATATTGGATTAGAATTGCAGACTACACCTTTAAGTAAAAGTATGCAAGTATAGTCAGGAAAATGTACTTAAAGTATAAGTACATATTTTAATTTTGGATTAATCGGCTGATTATTTCCTCCATTAATCGACTGAATGTTTGATTTGCAAAATTCTGAAAATAGCGAGAAATACCGTCACCCAGAGCCCAAAGTGACACCTTCACAATGCTTGTTTTGTTCAACCAACAGTCCAAACCTCAACATTATTACAAATAAATCAAAACCATTAAAAGGAAACCAGGCATGAGAGGAAAAGACTCAAGTACACATTTGTGGTACCGTGCTTGAGTAGATGTACTTAGTGATAGTCCACCTCTGGCAACTAACAACTATTTTCATTATCAATTAATCTTATTAATTGATCTGCAGCCACTGGCATTTTTTCCTGATCATTATAGTCTTTATTTTAATCAAATTGAATTGCTACAGCAGCTGCTTCCAACAGTATGTCTTGGCTCTCTGTGTCATCAAATGAACATTTCACATTCAGAGGAAAACTGTGGCCTTGCTACAACTTTGACTGATAGTTTTAGTTTGAATTGCCAAGTTTTCATATGTTTATTTCTGAGATTTCGGCCTTCACTCCAACACACTCTTTAAAACACTTTAAATTTTCAACGGCAGCATATCTTTCCAGAGACAGTGGCCCAGATAATTCACAGAACTCACTGTGAACATGTTTTTATTGGAACTACTTTATACTAAAAAAAAAATCATTATGAAAACTGTTGACAGTGTGTTCATAAGTGAGAAAATATTTCTTCTTTTGTGATTTGGATGAGCAGATCTTAAAAGTTATCCGCCAATCTTGAGATGCTTCCTACTCGGCACAGCCTCGTGCCGCATTTCATTTTATTTTTTCCATTTTATTGAAGAGAAAAAAAAAACATACTGTATTTCCCTTTTATTGGCTGCACCTCGTCTCTAGCTGTTTAAAAGCAACAGAAAAGAAAGTAAGAACTCGGACTCAACGCCAGAACTTGTAAAGAGTTTGAAGGATTGCTGCCAAAGCCCAGAGAAACAGCTCTGGCAGCTCTGCTCAGAGGAGTTTTCCACAACGTCAGTCACTTGTTTAACTTCTCAAAGGGGTTTGTTAAGCCTGTCAGGGCTTGTTAAGCAAACTGGAGCAATGACTAGTCTGAGAATTACACTCATCTGGAACACAATCGCCTCATTTACCACAGTGTCTAAAATTAATTTATGACTTTGGTGCAGAAACTAAAGTTGAATGAAACATTTTTCTCCGCGGATTCTTTGACTTGTCAAACTCAGGTGCAACTGATAACATTATTAATCGCTGCGTTGCAATCATTGCTGGAACAGAGCCCTCATTAATTAGTTCCACTTGTGCTTTTGTTGCTATGACAAGTCAAAATGTCTGCTGTGGAAAAAGGGTTCGAGTTGGATTCATTTGGGAACAATAAAGAAAGGAGAGCGCTCTGATGCTGACAGGTTAGAAGGATTTATTCATAAAGTAAAGTACAAGATGGACTTTTGACAACTGACTGCAAACTGGAGATGCTCATCAAAAAAAGATGTCAGAATCTAAAATATGAAGAGGCTCATCTTGCCCTCCAGTTTGTTGCCAGTACAGCAGAAGAAACGCGTCTCGTGTGGTTTTTAGAGAGATGTGTGATACAGATGTATAACTGTTGGATGGATTGACAGGAAATTTTGTACAGACATTCATGTTCCCCTCGGGATGAATTGTAATAACTTTGTTGAGCCTCTGACTCTTCAACTAGCGCCACCATCAGGTCAAAAACGTATATTGTTCCTAAACTTTGTTTCATCTAACTACAATGGAAGGAGTCTCTGTCTGTCCTTCGATTATCTCGACAGCCGTTCATCCGATTGACTTCACACTTGGCGGGTGTGTTGCTCAGGACCCAAGGAAGTGCGGTGTCGAGTGTGAAGTTGTTTGGATGGGCAGTTCTCGAGAAAGCTGCAAGCTGCAATACCGGACGCCAAGCAATCGGCCCGTTCCGAACAGGCACTGCATTAGTGACCAAAAATCTGCAAGACCAATGACATTCCCATCAGTCTTAGCATGCTAACACACTAAACTCAGATGGTGAAGGTGAACATTATACCTCCCGAACATCAGCACGATAGCATTCAGCCGTGCTTAATGTTCTTGATCATTTTTATTTTAATAAAATTCAACTTTATTTTGCTGCTAGTTTCTGCAGTATTTCCCCAAGTTATTGTACTGTAGTAGTTTGGATTAAGGATTAACACAGAACATCTTCAGTATGTCTGACTGTATAATGGCGACTGTGTTTTCATCTTTTTCAGACCCTGACTCTGAAAAGCCAAAGGAGGAAGAGGAGGAAACAGAGGAGGAGAAATCCAAGGTACCCCGAAACATTTGTTTTTAGGGACTGTTGATGTGGGACTAACCTAACAAAAATGTACGCTGTTGTCAGGCCTTTGCCAAGAGCAGGGAGAGGATAAACATCGAAACATAAGAACATATACAATTAGGAATTATAGTAATATTTATTAGTTAGTGTTTGTATGTTTACTTTCCTTTCTGTGTTCATACAGGGGGCAGAGGGCAGTGAGCTCACATCTCCGCTGAAGCCTGAGGACGGAGGCACGACTGACCCCATCACTGACACTGGTAACAGTTGCTATGCTTTACCTGTACCCAAAACATACAATATTACAACCAAGTTTTTAACATTTTTTTAAAACCTTTTTATCTAAACATTAATGGGTTGAATTAACTTTCTTCCTATTTCTGTGTTATTGGGAGAGCAGCGACAACAATAGAAACATGTATGCATACGTAGAAAAAACTCTTAAATGTGTCATTCTGTTCTGTTGTAGAAGAGGCGCCGGCTGCAGAAGAGCAAGTCGACCCAGAGGTCTCCATCATCCTCAACATCGAAGGCGAAGACGGTGAAGCAGCCGAGCGAGAAACCAGCCAACTGCTCCCTGGGGAGGCGGCTGAGTCCCGCGAAGATGCCGAAACCCCCAAGAAGAAGAAAAAGAAGAACAAAAAGGATGTAGAGACTCCGAGCGCGGACACATCCACCATATTTACACCCAGTGATACTCCTCTTTCCACCAAGAGTGCCAGGAAGAAGAAGACAGACCGAAAGAGACCGGAGGAGGTGGCAGAGGAAGAGGAGGATCCGAAGAAAGAAGAGGAGGAGGAGGAGGAGGAGGAGGAGAAGCAGGAGGACATGTCTCAGGCCACTTCATCAGAAAAGAAGAAGAAGGCTAAGAAAAGGAAAAGGGAGAGAGATGAAGGGGAGGAGAAAGATGAGGGCACTCCTGTCACTCCCTCGGAAAATAAAATTAAAAAGAAAAAGGTAAAAGATGTGGAGGAGAAGCAGAGCGAGGCAGTAGGAGTGGAGGAGGAGACAAAGGAGGAGAATCTCGTGAGTCCGGCAGAGACAACAGAGGAGAAAAAGAAGAAGAAGAAAAAGAGGAAAAAGGAGGGTGGACAAGAGAAAGAGGAGGTGCAGTCTGATGAAAGGCCAGCAGGGGGCGACAAAGACCCAGAAAAGACGCTGGAGGCCGCAGGTAGAGAGAATATTTTACTTCTCTCCTGGAAGTTCTCTTGAATACGTTAATACCTCAAAGCAAACTGGCTTCGATCTTTTTGACTGAAATGTTCAGTGTTACTGTTTCTCTGAGATTTGTACATTTTCTCTTCCTCTGCTCCTTCAGACGGAAACTCCTCTCAGCTGTCGTCGGCCAAAAAGAAACACCGTCTCAGGAAGAAACTGAGCCTGAAGAAGAGACTGAGGCTCCAGAGGAAAGAGGAGAGGAAGAAGAAGAGGAAGAAGAAGAGCAGCGGCGTCACTGCAGGACAGACTGAGACCGCAGCAGAAAGCAAGAAGCTCAGAAAGAAGTCAGTAGAGTTCATTTTTTTAATCTGGCATCTTTTAAAGCTTCACATTATGTGCACTGTTATTACTACTGTAAGTGTACGCAGTTAAGATTAAACTTTAATGAAGTAAAAGCAATGCGACCTTTGAGATATGGAATGTTTTTGGACTTCAGGAAGTTATTTAAGTACTGAAATAAATTTCAAACACAAAACAAGTTTTTTGGTGTCAAAAGTCACATTAAACAGTGTAGTATCTTTACCATTGTAATGCAAAATATTTGTAATATGGAAAGAAATCCATACTGAGCATTTAGTGAAAGTTTACAGTATTAAAAGGGGAAATAAAAATACATAAATATATTTAGGCAGTGTATAACAATTGGAACGATTTGGAATAATGCAGAAAAAAACCATTTTTAGAGTATAAATTTATGATCTTGTGATGTCTTACGAGGATAATGTCAGAAAATACTATAAATACTCACAAAATGTCGGTATTGTACATGTTTTACCAAAGAGAAATTAACATTTACCATTTTTCAGACAAAAACAGACCCAAGAGGCAGCAGAGGAGACGCCTCGACCACAACCAGCCAAAAGACCTCAACCTGATCCTGCCCAGGAGGACGAGACACCAAAGAAGAAGAAAAAAATGAAAATGAACACGGAACAAGAAGAGAATTCCTCAAAGGAAAACCAGCCGCCAAAGACGAAGAAAGAGAAGAAGAAAAAGAAGATGTTGGTGAAGGAGGAGGATGAAAGCGGTGCGGCGGACGGCCAGAGTGCTGAGCCTCCTGAAGTTGACTCGTCTCCACTTCCAAAGGAAGAGAAGAAGAAGAAGAAGAAGAAGATGAAGATGGCTGGAGAAGAGGAGACCGTCACTGTGAGCCCAGATGTACCTGCGAAGAAAAAGAGTAAGAGACTTTGTGATTGTTACTAATGTTAAATTTTATTTTTCCCAGGGAGCAGCTAACAATTATTTGTATTATTGATTAATCTGTTGCTTATTGTTTCAATTAACTGACTGTTCAGTCAGTAAAATGTCAGAAAATAGTGAAAAATCGCAAAAGTGTCTTCAGATTTTTTGTTTTGTCCGACCACAAATTAAAAACAGAAAAGAATTTTGGGATTTTTCCTTAACAAAGGAGTTTTTGTGTTCGAAAAACTAATAAAAATATATTTTTTTAAAAACAAATAATGACAGTAATGACATGACACTTAAAGTAGAAGTAGGTAACCTGTATAAAAATACCTTTTAGTCATATTTGCTAAAACTGCATCCTGACAGTAGTACATGTGACAGATAATCTGTGAAAAAAATCATGCTCCACCTGCTGCCCCTAAGGCCGTTTGCAAGAGTCCACCGCACCCGAATCAAAACAACCAATCAGAGCAGGAGGAGTATCTGACGTAGTGCCGATCAATGCTCCTGGACACGGTGCGAGCAACTCAACTCCCCCGCGCATGCACCAACTCTGTCAAGCTCCGTATCTTCAGTGAGCGGACGCAATGGCGGACAAACAGCCACCGAACAACTAAGCAAGGAGAAAACTGCCCATCCCTCCTTTGTCAACAACAGCTTACACGACAAAGACAAGTAAACAGAAGAAGACCAGTGAAGAAAAGCAGCTAAAAAGAAAGAATTAGACTGAGTGACTTGACTGGATTACTTAAGAAAGACAGCACTGACAAGTTTATCTTTCAACTGTAAAACGTCCTGCTCAGTGCATATCTTGTCCGGTATTTATTATATAATTGTAATCTAATTTACGCCTGTGTTTTCAGAAAGTCAAATATAAAGTTTGGCAAGACGAGATCTGGAGCACACGGTTCTAATAAGAGCTTTTAATAAGGTGCAGCTGCTAACGTTTCTTCAGTATGTGATGGCACGTCAGCATGTGAATCATCTCTACCCTGAAATTCGGAGGTGCTGGTCAGATTTACTGGATTTATTCACTGAACACAACTGAACCACATGGATTAAATGAGGAAATTAATTTATCTTGTTTTCTGTGAATGTTCTGAGATATTAATCCAATATAAAGCTCTTACTATAACCGTGTGCTCCAGATCCTGTTGAGGCGCCAGTTTGAGTTTTAACTCTGCTGATGTGCGGAGACTTTTTCACCTTGACTCAGCAAATATACTGCTCTTAATGTCGCTGAGAGGAGACAGGAAAACATGTGTTTAGGTCTCTTGTGCTAAATACTGACCTCGTTATATTAGGCTTTCTTAACTGGTAGAAAAATGTGGTTAAAAAGTGTCATTTAACATGAAGAAGTACCAAACTAAGCTGCAGCACTTAAACTTCAATGCAAATTTGTGATTTTGGATGTATGAATTAAACTCTTATAGATGACACATAATAACTGATATTCATGTTCTGCAGAGAAGAACAGATTAAAGGAGAAACTGGAGGCGTCAGAAGCTGCTGCAGAAGCACAAAGTCCTCCTGCTACGGTAAGAAACGGCAAATAAATCTGACTTTCAGAAACAGTACTTACATTAGATTCATTCTCACATATTTGACTGGGAGGGCTTAATATGTGACATAACAAGTGTCCTCACACAATAATCATCATGAGGAAGGATTTCTGCAGTTGTTTTTTAACAAAATTTGTTTCTTTTTATATTTCCAGAAAAAGAAATCCTCCAAAAAGACGATTGCCTGATTAAATCTGGGTAAGTCGCGACTGAACGTCTTCAGCAACATGAACGAGGAGGTTCGAAGGTGTTGAAATGCTTTTTCTCTTCGAGGGTTTTGTGTTATTTCATTTTAGATCCATTAAAAGTATTTTCTATGTGGAAATGAGATGTTGAGAGCCGCTATTCATCATGGATCATCTCAACTACGATTAAAAACATTTGCTGAAATTTAAATGTTTGTTCAGCTCAGCTCAAACCTTGACTGCACCCTCGGGCTTTTCAGAAAGGGTTTACGATAACAACAAAATGTGTAAAATCACAGTAAAACTAAATGAAAAACATTCGTTATAGTCGAATAAAAAGTTTATACGATAAGCACGTCATGCTGTGTCTTTGAAGCATTGAGATCTATTTTGCTTTAGCGATGACGTTTGAGGATTTTCTTTTTTTTCCCCCCACAGTGTATTCTCTGATCAGACGTCAGTGGAGACTGATTGTATCTTGGACCTGAAACAGCAGAACAATCTGCATAACGTTAGTGCCTTTACTCCTGATTTTTCTGTCTGTTTCTGAGAGGAGGTTTCCTGTTTTCAGTCATGTTTCACTGTCTTTTGCTCTGAAACTGTGACAACGATACAACTCGCATGCACCCGCAGTTTGTGTGATAACGACTTAAAATCCCTTCAGCAGACTGGACTTTTATTTTTACAGTTTGTTTTCAAAGGCAGAGCTGTAAAAAGAGAATTGGCACTTCATACTATGAGCTTCCTACTGCAGCCCGACCGGTACTGGATTCTTCTTCTTCAGTACTGATGAATCTGACGACGACAAACAGTCTTGATACAAACTAAGCCGAATATTTCAGTGTAAAAATCGTCTCGTCACCGCTCTCTGGTGGACAAACTATGGTAACACTGTTTATTAATGACCTCAAACCAAGTCTGGCATTTCTGTGCTGCAGTTTATTTTTACGTATCGTTTGATTTATCGGTCTAGCTCAACTTCCTCTTTAACATCTTGTCTTTTAAACTGGAATCAGTTATTTTAGGGCTGGTTATCGTTTGAAATGTTCCCATACTTGTGCAAACACTACACAATATGTATTTGTCAACATTTTAATGTTTTTTTCTAAACTTTCTTTCTGTTATTCAACAATAGAAGCCAAACTTTGAATTAAATAAAAGATTTAGACTGAAGAATAACTAAACATGATTACAAATATGGCTACAATTAACTTTATTGAAAAATCAGAATAATCAATAAATTGTTAAAAAANNAAAAAAAAAAAAAAGCCCATTGCAGTTTCCCTGAGCCCAAAGATATTCAGTTTACAGTGACAGAAAACAGAACAACTCTCACAGTGGAGACGCTGGAACCAGGGAATGTTTGCTTAATTAATTAATCAAGTGCAGCCTCCAGTTAGTTGATTATTAAAATTGTTGGCAATTAATTTTCTTTCAGTTGAATTAAATCGTTTCAGCTCTAATTGTGAATCTGACCAGACAGTCGATGCCAGCTTCTGTGGCTCGACAGTTTTCGATACTTGGAGCAACGAACGTCTTAATTTTCGCCCCAGTTATTACTGCTGCTCTGCCTCTGAGAAATATCTGTATTATCCAGTCTGCATCCCATCAAAAGTGAAATGATGGAGGGGAACTTTCACTGTCAGACCCACTTGTTCCAGTTCGGGGCGTCCTCTGTTGGTTTCATGGTACGACAGGTGAGCTGCAGGTACACAGTGTTGTTAACTCCACGTAACTATCTTCAGTTAGAAATGAGCTTTAAGGGAACAAGCTGTGAAACAAACATTTCAAAACAGGTCATGTTAGAGCAATAAATTCTAAGGTTTTTGAACAGTTGTCTGTCAGTAAAGTGTTAATGAGCTGATATTGGTAGTTAAACATTTTTCTGTGTGTTTGAGGTAAAAGAAAATATAGTTACTCAGTTTTGTTTTAAGGAAGAAACTCCTGTTACATGTGATTTGTTTTTACTTTTTCTTTCAGTCATAAAGCTGTGAAAATGGTTTTGTTTACAGAGTTCTGTTGTTTACACACTGTTTTTCTGAGCTATTAACTATGCATCTGATTAAATCTTGTTGCTTGGGGGGAATATTAACAATTTTCACTACTTGCTTGTTTGTTTTTGCTGTTCCTGAGGACCAACATATGTGAGAGAAAATAAAACTCTGTAACAGCTTTAATCTAGCAGTGATTTTGATATTTCACCTTCATACTGTTGCACGTGCTGCGTTCATGTCACATAGGCGTTACCGTAACAACCAGTTTCTGACTTGTAGATACTTTTCACAAAAATATGCAAATCAAAATTACGACGGGAAAACTCAGATTTTTCTAACAGCTGTGATATATCTTACAGAAGTGCCTGAAAAAGCCAACAAATATGGACACCTCACGTCAGGTGAAGTTCACTGTTTAAGGAAATTAAAGGTGTAGTCTACGATTCTAATCCAAAACAGTTTTTTGTCAAATTCAGTGAATATCTCCTGACGGTCCGCTAGCTTTCTGATCTGTGTGTGCGCTGAAAAAAAAAAGTCCAGTGTTCATACACAGCCCTGCTCTGTAAACAGGAAACAAACAGAGCGGCTCGGGTAGAGCCNNGTTTCCACTAAACACTTCAGTATAATATGTCACAACTCGTGCTCGTGCACAGGACAAACTAATACTGTGCGTTACTCGCGCAAGTTTGAAGGAGCACGGACGAGAGAGGTGTATTTGTTTACCTGTTGAGTTCAAATATCAACAAGCTTTCTCCAGAATCATAGACTACACCTTTAACCCTAAATTTAAATTTAGTTATATTGTGAATGCACAATATTTTTAACCCCCATGCGACCAATTCCGCAACCATACAGCTGTCTCGAGTTGTTCTAGGACGTGAACTCAGCACATTTCACACTTTTCCGCACATGAATCTGATTTCATAATAAACTAAAGACTAAAAATCTGCTCACTTTGATATCTGCAGTAACATTTAAGGCTCAGGGATTTTAACATGAAACACATTTTTAAAGTCAGAACTTTCCTGCTACAATTTAAACATCGACTTTATGTTTAAGTACAAAACTGTGACTAATATTATTATTATTATTATTTATTTATCATTATATTACATTAAGATTTGATGGTTGAACTGAGTGATTTGGATGATTATGTTTTGTGCCCTAAAACAAGTAATTTGAATTCTTGTAACCAGTTCTACATTTACACCATAAACTACACAGTAGTTCACTGATAATTCATTCAGTCTAACCTTGAAAAAAATATAAAGAATTTATGTATTTTCATAACAAAACGGCACATTAAACCTGCTGCAAATTTCACAGTCATCAGTGTAACACAGAGAGGAATACTTCGGATTGGATGTTGATTAGTTAATTATTATTTTTGACACAGCTGTAATACTTGTTTGTTGTTGTGACTTTATTGATTTTGTTTTTAAATCAATCAAAAGCTCACGTCATGCTGTTGACTGAATTATTTGCTTCTACCTGAGAAAAAAACAAGAAATCTGACTCCGTTTTAAGAAACCAACATTTTGAAACTGAACGCTCTGTAAACTGATATTGACACCAAACACTGGTGAACTTCAGAGTTTGTTTTCGGCTGCGAGCTTCAGAAGAGAGAAAAGTAGACGTTGATATTGATTCATAAAACAGTGAGGAGACACACGGCGTCTGTTTACTCACCGATGGTGTTCGCCGCCGCCGTCTCTCACACAAACACGACTTTCATCTGAAACCGAACACAGAAAAGTGAGAATGTGGAGACCAGAGAAGCCAGTGCTCAAGTCCGGTTTGTCATGAAATTAAACAATAAAGTTCATATGACAGCAGAGCAGAAGGGAACAAATATGTTTAAATGTTTCTGGTTGCTGTTTTAGGAAGATTTTTCAGTTACAAAGACCATTTTAACTCACAGATTTAAAGAATTACAGAAGTAAATGTTGTTTAAGGTTTCCTGCCTCGCGTAGTTCCCACCTCTGGGTGTGTATTTATCTTTACTTTTATCTGTTTCTTCCAATAAATGTTTTTTCTCTTAAAGTGAGACTTGAGTTTTGTTAAATCAGTCATTTAAACAGAGACGTCACTTAAAAGAGTGAAGTGTGACACTCCTCAACAGGCCTGTTTTAAACTGGCTGATCAATATAGTTTAAATAATGATCACAACATTAATAAGGATATTTTCCAATATCACTATATCACGTTGTCACTTCAACAAATTTTGTTAGTTTATAATCACAGCTCTCACAAATGTCATTCATTAATTTGGACAAATGTGTAAAACAATAACTTCAGATAAAATCACAGTCATACGATCATTTTATCTGATTCTGCTGAAAGTTGATCAACAATAATACTGAATTATCACCCAGCCCTTATAACTATACAATAAGTAAGCCTTGTATGACAGTAGAGTAAGAGTGTTACATAAACACGAGTAAAGGGTGAGCGACTGGCAGAACAGAAAGTAGTGAGGAGGTAATCATTACTGCTGGTTCATTTTGAGTGACAGATATGTTTTAGAAAAGTTAATAAATTATAATATTTAAAATGAATAAAAGTACCTTCAGTTTGGTTCAGTTGAGTGGATTTCCTGGTGTTGCTGGGTACAGTGATACGGTTTCTCCTGTGAACAAACAAAAAGTCAAGTGTTACTAAAAAGAAAGACAGTTGGGGTTGTCGGGGAAGCAAACTTTCATCACCTTTCGGCGAAAATCGCCGTTTTGAATCCAAAACAGGTCATTTGTGCTGATTCGTGCAGATACGATGAGTTTTTGAAATTGGGGGGGAGGGGTCTGGGTCTGCGGGGACAGAGTCACGGTGAATGAAATGAGAACCACGTCTTCTGAGTTGTCACTGGCTGCTGTGCTTGGCACGTCCAACGCACCTGAGCAGAGTGAAGACTGAAGAGGGTCTCTGGACATGCCTTCAGGTAACATGCCTTACAGTAGCGTTGTGATAACCTTAACTGGCTTATATGACGATACGTCAAGCTTGGGACTGTTAATTAGCCCGATAAGGTTGAGTTGTTTTGATTTAGTGAACGCTAGCCATTAGGCGTTAGGTGTTAACATTATTTCCATGGAGTCTAACGTTAGCTAGGTATTTGTTATTCCAAATTCCACTTGTATAACGTTACTGATGTTAGAGCTCTGGGAATACTCGTTTAACGTTACTAACGTCACCATTTTGGCGAAGATTACAACAGAAGTTGAGCTCCTCAGCTTAATTGCCAACTTAACTTTAACGTTAACCCCTGATGACTCCATTTTCTTTATACTAAGATAATATTAGCAAGGCTAATTCTGTCATAACCACGACGTAATTAAACAATTTGCTTTTGGATTTGTTTTGGAACATGAGACAAATTCATGAGATAGACATTTAGCTACAATGAACCTACGTTACTTGTGATGTAGTTAAACTGAACACTTGTTACAGGAGCCTCATTATGTCGCTTGAGAAGCTCGCTGAAAACGACAGAAGCTGAATTAAAATGACCTGACAGTTTTTCTTTTAGTTGTTGTGAAATCAATTTTAAATGTCAAATCTAAGTCCTGTCTTTTAATTGACCAAACAGCAGTTGCAATAGCTGTGAAGAGCAAAAACATTAACACACACACACACAAGACGCTCTGTTTATATCATAATAACAAAGTTGTGTGAGTAAATGCAAGATGGGTGGCAACGTTTGTGATAATTTACTTAACTTTAACTACAGTCTGTGAAGTGAATGTTCATTATCTGGTTTTGTTTGACGAACTTTGTTGTATAGTGAATGCACTTTCATACAATTTTGGACCCGGCTCTGCACTCTTGACTGTTTATTTTTTTAGTGCCATGAACTGATGCCCCCCTTACATTACTTTTGTAGCAGTAAGATTCATTCTAGGGTGAGTTTTTCCCTATATCCTCACGCTGAAATCGACCCGGCATGTTTAAAAGCTAAACATATACTGTATTTGCATACTGTAAGTTTGATCTCACTTTACATGTCGCTCACTTTCACAAACTTTTTAATGAAACTGATTTTCTGTGAGTTTTCCCTCCACAGCGTCCCCTCATTAAACACCCACACAGACACAAAGTACAACACAGTTACTGAGCGACACTCTACTTAACAGCAGGCAGGGTGTTCTTGAAAGTGATTATATGTAATTACAGAGCAGAATGACATCTGCAGCGAATCAGATTTATCTAACCATGTTCACTGTGTGGAGAAGAACGTTTTCTTCAAAGCATCATACTTACATGAGAATAAAAAAGAGCTGGCCACTCCTAAAACTGAAGTATTGAAAAGTTTTTGATACTTTAAAACTTTGTTTTCTTTGGATTTTTCTTAAGTTTATTCATTTATTGAACTGATAACAGCTGATACGCTTATAGTATATTAATCAAAGGACAGAAGATTATTATTTTATAATCGATTAAACATTTAAGTAATTTCTTACATCAAAATCCCATAAAAACATCACTGGTTCAAGCCTCTCAAATGTGAATATTTGCTGGTTTTCGTAGTCTTCTCTGATAGTAATCTGAATAACTTTGGATTTTGGACTGCTGGTCAGACACAACAAGACATTTGAAGGCGTCTTTTGGGCTTTGGGAAACTTTTAGACCAAACAATTAATCGAGAGGATGATTGGCAGATTAACGGATAATGAAAATAATCAGTAGTTGCAGCTCTAGACCTGATTATCAGTTCATTTAAAATGTTGGATTTTAATCATATTTGGTTAAAACCCGATCACTTTAACAGCTGTGGACCGTTTATGAAACTTAGAGGGACTTAATGGGGAATGATGATCTCGTTAATGGGCAAAAGTAAACAAAGTCTGGCCCTTAATTCCAACAGTAATGTACAAAATAAAAACTTAAGTTTATAAAAACATTGAACCCGTCTGATTCAGAATGCTGGCTCCAGTATCGTCAAACACAGAATATTTAGTGAAGTTTAAAATAAATATTTTCCCATTCATTCCTCTGACTTATACCTGCAGTATATATGCACATATCAATGAAATAAAAAGGTTTATATTTTATACCACATGTTGATTGTTTTGGGTTGTTTTGTATTTATAAGGAAAGAAGCACATAATCAAACTCAGTCTGAACTCTCAGTCATTTGCAAAGGCAACATTTAACTGCATTAGTGTTTTTCCACAGTTTAGATCTCATGAAAAATATGAAAACAGCAGCACATCAGCGCCACTTGACCTCTCTAAGTGTGTCAGACGTTTCACATCCACTCCTGCACATTTTAAAGACAGCACCACTTAACTACGTTTCTATAACTGCTCCAGACCTCCTCGAACAAACACTCTCTCTAACTTCCTCAGCTGTAGTTGATTTCTTTTTTTATCGTGTAAAAAAAAAAGAACAATGTTACAGTACATTTAAGTCACTTTTGCAAACTCTTCCAAAATCACTCAGCTTTCTCTTTCTGCTTCTTTCATTAGTGAGTCGACCTAAAGCTTTCTTCTTATATTAGACCTCCTGTCAATCACCTGTGCCAGCTACAGCATGTAAAATGGAACAGAACAGAAGATGATATCTTATATTGAGACCTTCGTTTTTGCAGATAGTGCATGTCAAAGTACTTGTGTTACAGGTATGGAACAGTTAAGATGAGGAAAAACTGCACATTTCTAAAAGCTGCAACATGAACCTTCATGTCACTTCCTATAAATGGGTTCACTGTTGTACATTTTGTGAATAAATATTAATATAGTGATTTAAAATACATGATATTTACACGGCTTAAAGCAGCGCGATGGCACTTTATATTTTGTGTTGATTCTGGCGGTCCCTGTGGACAAAAGCGGTATTGTTTCATCTAACGTAGGTTACATGTTCCCGCCGCAAGGAGGCTACTTCTCCGGGAGGAGAGCGGGCGGCAGCTCCGGAGACGGACCTTCAGTCAGCGGCTGAGGCAACTTAAATTCAGCCAGAGCAAACCCCAGCGCTGTTTCGTCTGATATCGCAGAAAACCCCGACCCGGTGGCAGGCATTAAGGATAACTAATAGAAACAGCCAATCTTCTCGCTGTTGGTCTCGTTTGCTCATGTAGGTCATATAGAGGCATCAGTATTAAATTGAGTCTCCGTAGCGTGCTTTTAAACAAACAACTATTTACTCTGAATGCATTTGGGACAGTGTGTTTTCTACACTAAACAGATGTGATTATTGGCTTAAGTTTGGTCAAAGATGTAACAGACGTTTGTAAAACATACAAAACGTTTTTGATAGATTGATAAATAAAGTCTTTCCAGTGTAAACCTCAGAACTGTTTGGAAGTTTTTCTGTGGAACTAAAGCTATAAAATGTTCTTCACTGTATGTTATCACTCTAGTTGCTCCAAAATGTGATTTATTGGAAATGTGATTAGTTTTGAGTCATCTGAAAACACTAAACCTCTTTGCATAAGTGCACACAGCAGCCTGAATGTGGCACGTGTGTGCTGTAAAGTACGCCAAGCTCCATTAAAGTGCAAATCTGTGTAATCTAACATTCATTTTTCTCACCGAGACAAATGAGAGATTATCCGCATGAATGATTTTTTGGTGCAGAAAAGCAATTATGTGTAATTACAGGAAAAATGGGTGATGAGATAGGGAGGTGGGAGAGTGAGAAGCAGCCAGCAGAGATAAAAAAAAATGCTGTATCAGAGCCAGGAGAGCTTTACTGTTGAACACTGAACAATCTGAACACTTTCAGCTTAAATCAGCACTAAAGGACTAATGTATTAGTTATTTTTTCACCTTGTAAGTATTCCCTTAGGTGACTAGAAAGAGCACAAGTAGATTTTTTAGAGTAACGTCGAGGTGATGAAAGTGTGCACTTGTAATGAACCTTTTTATTGCTGCTTTTACCCAAAGCTTCAGCACAATAAAGGCATACATATGTAATGTGGGTGGTTTTTTGTGCAAATTGAAGTCTTTCTACAGTTATTATGAATATTCATAATGCACCATTTCGCTGCGGGCTTTGTCCACAGAAAATTATATTAGGTGCATTCAAGTGGGGCCCTGAATACATGCATTGTTTTGTGATGAAGGATTTAAATAGAGGTTGACGGGCTGCTGACAGCACAGGCTGTTACCGTCCTGGATATCTGCAGGTTTGATGCTTTCAACAGCCGATTTATTCAAGTGTTGCTCAGAAAAACACTGAGCTCTGGTTAGGAGCTGACTCTGACTTCTGACTCTTTCAGCTAGCTGACATATCTGAGCCTAAAGGTGTCAGCATGCTTCAACAGAGGAGTAGGTCGGACGGTTCAGCAGTACCTGAAACTCTTCTCTACACCTTTCCAACGTCTGAAATGGCGGCGTGGTGCGTCTGACAATTTCTGATTGGACAGGTGTGCGGAGATGAGAAAGTAGGCGGGTTTTGAACTTTACACACAGCTTCTTCTGTCAGTATTCATGTGTACAAATGAGTGCAAAACTATGAATGCCCTCCAGGAGAGACTGTCTGAAAGAGTGTGACATTATCTCCATACAAACAACTATCGTGTCTCCTCTTTTTCCTATGACGGCCGGCTTCAAGTGTGGCTGTTCGGAACAACTATAAACATGACATGGTAAGATGACATGTAGGACCCACTTTGTTTCAGGTGTGCCCTCCGCCATACAGCTGGTGTTCCTGACAATCATCATCATCATCATCATCATCTGTGAATGAAGCTGATTATCAACCTGTTCGATTAACGCTGCCTTTCCCAAACGTGTTACGCAAAATGGACGGCGTTCTTTAATTACAAACCAATCATCGGCAACATCATCAGAACGAGAGTGTTTAAAGAGACAAGACAACTATAGAGCTGAAATAATCAATTGATTAGTCGATTGATAGACAAAAAACCTTAATAAATATAGTCTAATGAAGTAAAGTGATTTTTCAGAGTCTCTGAAGTTCTGAAAATGTACTTTTTAAACTCTTTTATGCACAAGATATGAATTATTATTATAATAATTATTACCTTTTCTGGACCTTCACAGGATTTATTGTTAGGTTTCTCTTTAATGCCATGCTTTCTGAGTATCAAGCCAGACAACACTGACACGTGTCCACTGTTAATGTAAAGACTGAGAGTGTTCGGTCCTGATAAAGATATCGATGAAATGAAATCCTGAGGCTCCCTGATAAAACTAAATATTGAAGTTTATTGTCGTGTCTTATTCAATCTGCCACGGGACAAAACACAAACTAAACTTCACAGATCGAACAGACAATCAGTCAGCAGTTTATTGGACGTGAACTTAGTAGAAGTGAATCTAATGGCTCTTGCGCACCCACGAGTCTATTGCTCAGTTTCAGATACATGTGGGCGTTGATTAGAAAATAAGCATCATTTTCTTAATTCCTGGTGGAATCTTTTGTACGTGGTGGGTTTGGAGTGGAAATTTAATGAAGCTTTAACAAAGTGTTCATCATGTTTGGATCAGAGGGGCTGGAGGCTGATTGGAAACAGGTAAGACCACCCACAGAAAATGATTTTACAGCAAACAAACCCACTGAAGAGCTCTAAACTCACTCGTTAGACACCTGAAACTGGGAATTATGAGTCTTTGCTGAAATTACTTCTAAATCCAAATCCAACAGGAGTATAACGACAGAGAAACTACGACTATATTCATCTGATCATGTCTCGTCTGTCATTTACAGTTTACTTTTTCAGCGGTGGAATGTAACTAAGTACATTTACTCAAGTACTGGACTTAAGTACAAACTTGAGGTACTTGTACTTTACTCTTGTCTGCTTATACTCCACCACATTTCAGAGGGAAATATTGTACTTTTCACTCCACTACATTTATCTGACAGCTTTAGTTATTTTACAAATTAAGATTTTCGCACACAAAACATTTGAAAATGTACAAGTGCAGCTGAATCGATTAGTCGATTAATCAATTATTAAAATAACTGTCAATTGCTTTTAATTAGTTTAATAATTTTGAGGTTTGTACTATTGGTTGGACAAAACAAGCATTGTGAAGGAGTCACTTTGAATTATTGTGACGGCATTTCTCACTGTTTTCAGAATTTTTCAAACCAAACAATCAATCGATTAATGGAGAAAATAATCAGCAGATTAATCCAGAATTAAAATAATCATTAGTTGCCGTCTGATTCAAAATAGATCAAAATGAGCAGTAAAATCCTGCTTTTACATTAATGCACGAGTAATAATCTAATGATATAATATATAATAGTACAACAATCAGAGGGGACATTTTACTAGGGAGTACTTTTACTTTTAATACTTCAAGTACATTTTCCTGATTATACTTTAATACTTTTACTTAAGTAACGTTTTCAATGCAGGACTTTTACTTGTAACAGAGTATTTTTTTACAGTGTAGTATCAGTACTTTTACTTAATTAAAGGATCTGAATACTTCCTCCACCCCTGTACTTTTTAAAGATGACATATTGAAAGCACAGAAGGTCAAGCGCGTGCTGGAGCAATTACCGATTTAATCTCTACAATAACTGATGAATCTACACACATCGTACACAGATGTTTAATGCTCACCTTCAAAAACAACAACAACAACAACAACAACAACAACATATTCAGCTCATCTACAAACCAAACGAGTCGGTGTCTGCTGGAGCAAAACAAAGCACCAACAACGTCAGAGCCGTAATAACTGGCAGTAATTAAAGCTCATTTCACGGCGCTGCAGTTTGTGATGCTGCACACACGGAGCCATTTGTCAAAATTAGTTGGGATGCTCAGACGCACATCACACCTGTCAATCAATGCACAACCTTTCTGGCCACTGATCAGCAACGCTGGTGCTGCCGAAGGCTGTATGGCTGAAATGAGTTGTCTGATGGGTTGTTTGTTTTTTCATGACATTAATTCATTTTTTATCTTTTTTTTCCCCCCAAGCAATTTTTGTTTTGTATTTAATGAACTACATAAATAAGCTTGGAATCGATCGGATGAATATTTTGAAAGCACTGCAGGTGTCCCTGTCTAATTAAAAAATAATCATATGATTATTAATTAAACATTAACTGTATTTCTCACCATATTAAAAGGAAATGTGTAAGAGTCCTCCTGTCCATCCCCTCCACAACAACTGGCTCATCATCATCATCATCATCATGCTTCAAAGTTGACGTTGTTGTGGCTTTGTTGTCCTCCTCTCTTGCCTCCTTCTACCTGCAAAACATAAAAATAGATAAATATATCAAAAATTCCACCAGAGGGCTAAAGGGCACATAAATTATAATTTTATTAAATGACCATACTAAGACTGTAACAGCTATTCAGGAAGCAATTAACAAATGTGAATGACATGTGAGTCTTCTAATGGAAATACTTGAGAATAAGCAAACATTTATGCAGTGGTGGAAAGTAGTAAGTACATTTACTCAAGTACTGTGCTTAATTCAGTTTTGAGGTACTTGTACTTTACTATTTCAGAGGGAAATAATGTTTATTTTTTATTTGAGGTTTGTTTCAGATCAGAATCAGGTTTATTGCCAAGTAAGTTTTCACATGCAAGGAATTTGCCTTGGTATATTGGTGCATAACAATAAACACAGAGAAAATAAGAAAGTAAAACACAAGTACTGCAAAAGTCAAGAAACATAAATATAAAAAAACATTTAGAATAAAACATATGAAAAATATTATAAAAATGTGCAATATATCTGTTTTTTTAAATGAAAGAGCTGCGCAGTTTGTGCAGGAATGTGCAAAATATTGACCAGGGAATGTGCA
>NTHP01000192.1:84386-105969 GCA_003416845.1 Oplegnathus fasciatus | reverse complement strand
AAAAAGGGGGACGTGTCAGTTGTGTTTTGCAGAAGGAGGGATTAAAGAACGGGAGGGAGACTGACCTGTAATAAAAGCTTGAAGAATCAAGGGGGGTTTTTGTGGAACAGAAAGCTGCTTCTGACGAAATAATTTATGAATATTTACTGTGGGATATAAGGCCACATTTCTGTACAGTTTCATGCTTAAATTAAAGAATCTTGGCGAGTCAAAGGCCTCGTCGTGCAGAGAGAGCGGATAAAAACCCTACAGAAAGGAAGGCAGTGGAAGAGGAAGACGACAGGGAGAGAGGAAAGGCCGAACAACAAAGAAAAATAAAAAGAAATTTAGACATATGCAGAATCACCAGCTGTTCATTTGGGAGTTAGCGTGAACATATAAATCAATCATATATGATGCAGAAACAAATGGACATCTAGTGTTCTTAAAGTTAAATTAATTTTCGGCTGTCAGTTGAAGCACTTTGAAAGCTTAGATGGGGTGAAATCTTCAGTACAAAAGAGTCAAAAGTCAAAACGTACAAGCCTTTTGTAAATTAACATGTAGTGAGAAGTCAAATACGACTCTCTGAGCATTTCTACAAGAATTATCCAATCAGAGGCTTTAAACGTCTGTTGTGTTTGCCGTGTACAGCGAGCAGAAGCTAAAGACACTTTGTAGAAACTTGATCAAACATTCAGCAGTTTAAATCAGTTCACTTTCAGATTATAGATCAGTTTTGTATGAATTTGGCAACTATAATGTGTTTTTTTTCTAATTGCAACAAGGAAGTGTTTTTGCATTTGATAAACCTTTGATTCACACCTCTGACTGGCTTCTATTCCACAGCAATGGCGACTGAGGCTCATGGGTATTGTAGTATCGAGAGGTGGTCGATCAATACCAAACTCACAGAAGAAAACGTGACAAAAAGGTAAAAATAGTCAAACTAACGGCCATAACATGAACATAGTATGATCAAGGAGACTCTCGTGTTACTATGCTGAGGAACACTGAAGGTATCATCAAAAGAAAACTTTCAAAATGAGAATTTACAGCGATAAAAGTACTTCTGGGACCAGCAGGTCGTCTCACTTCACAGCTCTATTGGGAGTATTAGACTGCCCCCAACGCAGGAGGTAAATTACAAAACGCTCATTAAAGAGAGGGTTTATTTTTGCAGATTGAGCTTTGGTCCAGTGGTGCAGCGACTACGGGAGTGTTTTAATATCTCAGGTGAGCACTCCTGTCACCTCAGGGAGGCTTTGAATCGTCAACATTATTTTCACCTGGGTGGAACGGCAATGATGACCCGACGGTGTGAACTGTATAATGACACCAACATCATGGTCTATTTGGGCATTACGAAGCGGAGTTTTTCTTATTTTGCTTGCTTGAACCACAAAGACAGTGAAAACATTCCCTTGCACTGGTCCACCTGCTGAACTCTCTAAAACATCCCTAACGTGGTTTTCACGCTACGCCAGGCCACATTCGCATCCTGTTAGACCAAAATATGTGTAGGATTTGAACATTTGAACAACCACGGGGGTATCTAAATCACACTGCCCACCCCCCTCTCCAAAGTTGGTGATTATGAATTTATTTTTCGGATAAACTGAAGGATGAAGTGTTCCTTTATGGGATCAGAAAATTCTCCTATTTACACTAAATAAACTATTTGAACCCTCTTTGATTTATCTGGAAAATGCATCATCACAAAGCTGAGTACATTCTGCTGATAATACTACATACTTAAGTAAGGTTTTGAATGCAGGACTGTGCAGCATTTTTGAAGTGTGGTATTTGTACTTAAACTTAAGTAAAGGATCTGAATACTTCATCCACCAGTGACTGTTTTATTTGCTTTTAATTGTCTTGTTGTTTTATTGTTTGTTTTAATGTGTGTACCCAGGACTCCATGGAAAGCAGTATTGATAATGAGTGGCTTATCCTGGTGAAATAAAGCAGAGTTAGTAGAGATCAACCAATCAGGACCCTTATTAAAATATGAGTAGATGTGACATCATACGACCACCAGATTTGTTTGCTATTGTTGACCTGCATCATTTAGTAAATTGAGACCCAAATATATTTTGTCACAGTCTATCAAATGCTCGCTGAGCTCTGTAATTTTTTCCTCTTTATCCCTCATTTCCTTCCCTCTTCCCTTCCTGCCTCCTTCATTCCCTCATGTCCCCTCCTCACACCTCCTCCGCCTACCTCCTCTGTGATCATAGCCCCCTATTTCACTAATGCTAGATTGGCAAAAATTAATCCGAACATTGAGCCATTATGCCCTTGATTTAGAGGCCTGCCAGCAGACTTAATACACATGTTCTGGCCGTGTCCAAATCTCTCCACCTTCTGGATAAGTATTTTTACAGCTTATAGTGAGATGTTTGAAATCCAATTTGACCCTGACCCAGTCTGTGCCCTCTTTGGTTTAGCATCAAAGGAATTCCGTGCTCTCTTACCAAATAAAGCCTATGTGGTCTCACTACACTCCTTGCAAGACATTTGGTCCTTTTAAAATGGAATCAACGCGCTCCTCCGTCCTTTTCTCACTGGGTCAAAGATGTTATGTATTTCTGAAAGCCAGAAGAAATTAAATACACACTCAACTTTGTTAAGATATGGACGCCCTTTCTGGATTTTTATGACTCTCTACAGGAACCCCTTGATAAAGAGTAGGTTGGAACACATAAATGTCCTACCACAGCAGTGACATTCCTTCTTTTGCGAGTAGCTGGGCGTACTACTGTAAAGTGATTCTCTGTTTGATGCTGATAATAAAGTGCCTGATCAAAGCAAGGGAAAACTGCCCGGCTGAGTTTATTGTAAGTGAACCACAGCTCGGCCCAGTGTGTAATTAAGTAACATTTTTAATGCAGGACCTTTACTTGTAATTGACTATTTTTACATTGTGGTATTGCTACTTTTAAGTAAGTAAAGGGTCTGAATACCTATTCCACCTCTGCCGCCAGTACAGTACAGTATGTGGTTGCAGCAGTAATTTTGAAGTGTGTAAGAGAAAAAGAGAGAAATTCAGGATCAGTGTGAAATTACCCTAAAGCTGCTTACCTCGCTTACCTACAATTACATATTCTGTAACTTCTGGCAAAGTCCAATACATATTTTTGACTTTAACTAACCATTTTGCACACCTTACAGTTTGCACACTGTATGCATGCATATGTTTAAAGGGTATACTTTTTTACCTCTTATGTTAGTGCTTGTGTTTTGATATTTGTTTCTGGGTTTTTGTTTTCGCACTGTTGTTTGTTCAGCGTAGTTAGTTTGTGTACTGCTACTTTTACATACATAAGATATATATGATAGTTAACTCTTTCTCTCTGCAGTGAGTTAATACAGTGGGCTGTGCAAGTCCTGAAAAACTTTTAAAATGTCTTAATTTTAAAATGCACAAATATTGGATCAGAATTCATTAATTTGTGTCAAGTTAAAACCACAGTGTTATTTATTTATGGGTTCAGATATTGTTGCCTAAAAGTAATTTGATTGATAGTTTGGTCTGTTGTATCAGAATGAGATTACAAAAAATGAATGCAAAATAAAAAATGAATAAAATTACACAACATATAAGCACTTTATAACAGCATAATTAATCTACTAATAAACCAAATTTCACATTTCTAATAGGCTACAATAGATAATACATATAGACCTACACAATGATAATAAAGCAAGTTTGTTGTGTAAAAATCGACCTGCTCCTCATAGATTGACTCTCAATGTTTTTTGTGTTTGTTTTTCTCTTCAGTTGGTTTTACTGGTGTTGAGCTACACCATCTTGATTCCACAACTGGAATCCGGTCCTGGTTGCTTCAACATACAATCAGTGTGTTGAGGGCGGTGGGAGCCATGGGCTGTCAGTCAGTCAGTCAGTCAGTCAGTCAGTCAGTGCACAATGAGTCTGAACGTCTGAGGACTGGTGGTGATGGCGCTCTTCTACCTGTTGGTGCTGGGCACCAGCATCTGGGCCTCAATGAAGTCCAAGCAGGTACAGAAGAGCAGCCAGGCAGACCGGACAGAGATCACTGGGCAACAGAGGGATCAGCCTAGTGGTGGGGTTCTTCACCATGACAGGTGAGTGCTGGGGGGTGGGCTATTTAATATAAATCATAACGTCTAGGATGTCTCACAAAGTTTTTTATACGTCCAATTGTAGCAAGTCTAACTTATATGCATATCTCAGTCATTACACAACGTGACCATAATTATAGTTGGATAAGATCGTCATGTTTCAATTTTTATTTATTTACTGATTTCTTTCTTCTTTAGCATATAATCATGGTACATATGCTTCATATAGTTTTATGTGTTGTTCCAAATCTACAATAATATTACGATAGTTTACAGTTCCTCATGAAAATGTGGATACATGTATTAAACGACATTAAATTGTTAAATGATACAGACGTGCATATGCATGTTTCCTACAGCTACAGCTGTTGGAGGGGGCTTCATCACTGGTCTGACAGAGGCAGTGTACACTCTACTCATGAGACTGACCTGGGCTGTCTTGCCAGTGACAGCAGCCCTGTCTTTCATTGTTGGTA
Organism: Oplegnathus fasciatus; assembly: GCA_003416845.1. Taxonomy (NCBI): domain Eukaryota; kingdom Metazoa; phylum Chordata; class Actinopteri; order Centrarchiformes; family Oplegnathidae; genus Oplegnathus; species Oplegnathus fasciatus. Next base: position 101,407 of record NTHP01000192.1, on the reverse strand, counting down.
AGACAGTTTTTCAGGCATCATAATAATGACATCATATGTATAGTTTTTCTGAAATTGATACACCTGCCCCGCAGTAAGCCATTAAATAGTAATATTGATTTATATTCATTAATATTATTACTATTTTTCCAGCTGTGACATTATACAGAGGGACAGTATAACATCATACCTCTCTCTATGATATTGAATATCTTCACACAGGTACAGCTGTGACACAGTGTTTCGTTCAGGATTTTGTCAGATTGTTGTGAGCACGGGGTCCGGGGGCATTTTCAATTTTCTTCCACGGAAGAAAATTTTGTACATTTTAAAGTTAAATGCATCAATCTGGTGCACTTTGAGAGCAAAATTAAGAGGCTAGATCTATGAAGAACTTTGTGCTAAACACATTGGTTGTATAGATATGAATGGTGACGACACGGCAAAAAGGTCACACCCACAAAGCATGGTAAATGAGAAGGAGTTAACGGAGATAACTTCTGCAGTAACGTTATCCGTTTGCTGTCGTACATTGATAATGATAAAATTGTATTTGGACTAGTGGATAACCGCAGCACACATGCCCACGCACACACACACACACACTCACACACACCCCCCACACACACAGTTATTTTAGAAGGGGGGGGTGTTAGAGATCTTTTATGTTATTATGAGAAGTGTAAAAAATATTTTCGGCTCATTATAAAACTGTCGCAGGACAAATTAAGGGAACGAAGGGACAGTGCAAATTAATAAATACACATGATATAAAAAAATGCCAGAATCAGCCAAAAGGCTATCTTTCATCTGTAGTCCCTGGCCAAGGTGTGAAAAAGGCTTCCTAAATACATCAAAGCAAAAACAAAACAGGGCATGCAGTTTAGAGATTGGAAAAGGACACACAGTTGTTAAAAAAAGTAAAAGCAGTAGTGACATATGCAGTTTTGAGTGCTTGTTTGTATAGTGATTCGAGTGGTTTCAGCGTACTATGGTTGGCCGGTGACCTGCTAGTTAAACAGTAGTTCAGATGAACTTGAACAAGACTGAACTCGACCCTTTTACAGTTTTTTTTAACATGTGACTTAAAGGAGAGGTTAGGGTCAATTAACACCACGAGATATTTGAATTCACTCACAACATATAATTGTTTACCTGCTACAAGTATGTGAGGGTCACTAGTAGGTCTACTGGTTTTGCAGAAGAACATGCTGACTGTTTTAGACACATTTAGTTGGAGGCCACACTCTTTCAGCCACGTTATGACCTGAGCCACTGAACTGGTGAGCTTAGCCACAAGATCTGCTTTAGTTCTGCCACGTACAAATAAAACAGTGTCGCCTGCGTACATTAGGGTTTCAACTTCAGGACAAACCGATGGAAGGTCGTTGACGTATAGACTGAATAGGAGTGGACCAAGAATAGATCCTTGCGGGACACCAGTAGGCAACTGCAATGACTTGGATCGATGATTATTTATGGGAACTGATTGAGACCGATTAGTAAGGTATGATTCCACCCATTTTACTGCACCATTAGACAAGTTAAATTTTGATAGCTTAGCGAGGAGAACTTTGTGATTGACGGTGTAGAAAAGCTTTCCTGAGGTCAAGAAACACAGCACCTACAACACCACCCAAATCAAGTAAGGATTTTATTTCTCTAAAAAGAGACAATTAGCCATCTCTGTTGAGTGTTTGCCTCTAAAGCCAAATTGCACGGGGTGGAGAGTAGCAGAGCTGTTATTAAGATGAAAAATTATCTGCTCAGCTACCCATTTCTCAGCAACCTTGGATACTGTCGGGATAATGAATATCTTAAATATTGAACATTTCTAAGTCAGGGTTTGTTCTACTAGATAAGGTGTTAGATGTGTTGTATACTGGGTGGACAGGTGTTTCAGGAGTGCAGTGCTACATCAGTGAGGTGCTCTTTTAAACAGACAAAATGCAGGGATACATACAGTGCCACAAATCTGTCTACTTTTGTGTGATTCAATTATTAAGGTGGACTTTTCTTCGCCAAGACAATGAGAGACAGAAAATATGTGACAATGATGGACCCGTTCCAGATCAAGTATGGAAATGTAATAAGTGGAGTTCTGTCTGTGGCACCGCTGATGTCTGACATAGCCTGGATTACAATAACTCTAACTATTTTAAGTGACACTGTTGTCAATTTTCTCTAAAAGTCACATTTTACAATTTGTATTTCCTACCATTGTTTGCTTATTGCACAGTGAAGAATATACACGATTTCCAGGAAATTATTAGTCTTTTGATTTGAAACATGACGAAACTTGCCTTTAACACACTACCAATAAATTAACACATCAGTTACTATGTACCAATGTAATTTCCAGGAAAGAAACAAGCGTCTTGTATTTGGGACAGTACAATAATTCCAGGAATATCATAAGGTGAAATGCTGAAACAGGTTTCAATTCCTTCATGATGACAGGATAAAAACTAATATGTGTTATGCTGTGAACCTATCACCCGTCAACCTATCAAATAGGTTACTGTGAGGGTAGACTCAATAGCTGTTGCAATTTATAGTGTAGTATTTTACATTACAGTACTTTACACGTCAGTTTTACACACTGAAACTGAAATCATGAAACACCACAATACAGCTAAGGAAAGTTAAGGAGTTCTAACAATAATCAATGAATGAGGTTAAAATCATCTATCGAAAAAACTTTAATCATACTGATGTGCACAGTAGATATCATGCTAAACATAATGAGCCATTATTCTGAAATAGTGTTAAATGTATTAAATTTGTATATGAGTCTGCATGTATGTGATTGTGTTGCTTCATAGGTGAAACAGTGAGTGTGATCCCGGATTTGTCGCACACTCTTTGCATTTGGATCACTGCTGCAGTAGCCATCGTCTGCACAGTGCTGGGAGGCTTCTACTCTGTGGCCTACACAGACATCATAAAGCTAACCCTCATATTCTTTAGTTTGGTGAGTTCCTCGCTTACATAGAAAATCATTTCTTCCAGAGGCTTATAATGAGGCAGTTCAACTGAAACATCTTGAAGCTTGTTAAAGCCTGTTCTGTTGTTGGGATTAACTGCACTGAGTTCAAGAAAAGTTTTCCCACAAAACATCTCCTATCATATCTTATAAAAAGATTAATAATAATGATATGCAAAGCCTCTAAACTTCTGCTCATCACACCAGCATACCCGCGTGGATACTCTGAAACTGAACAACTGTCACACTACCTTACTTTATCCAGTGAATATGCATGTTTTAAAATGTTTATGTCAGTGGTTCATTGTCTTTTCTGCAGTGGTTATGTGTCCCCTTCATCCTGATGAACCCACATTCAGCTGACATCACCAAGACTGCTTATGACTTTACCTACCTGGTTCAGTTCAGTGGATACAGAAACAGCTGGGTGGTGGATTGATTATTTATTATCGGTAAGGACTACAGTCATTTTGTTCTTTCCGTTGCTTAGTTTTTCTGCACATGCAGTCATCAATGACTACTGGAGGAATAGGCAGTCATGTAAATAGGCCTTTTCCATGGAAGACATTTGGACATGTCACAGCAAGAAAAGCAGTTGTAAATAATAAATAATGATGGCCGAATTCCATTTAGCTGCTTCAGATTCAGGGTCCTAGTGTTATTTATACTGGCTCACTGTCACACTTGAATAGAGCAGAGCTATTGTTAAGGTTATTAGTAACACCTGTGCTTTCCATACTATAGAGATACAACCGTATTACGTTTCCATTCAACAAAATTTACTCTCACTCTGCTCTGAAAAAGGATGTGATGTCGCATCTCTGTTAAATATTGATCAAAGCGATCACAAACTATAACCAGCGTATGAGAGCAATACCACAGTTTGTAGCCTTGTGGTGTGATAATGTACTAAAAATAGTGATAAAACAAGCTAGAATAATAACTTCTCCATTTCCAAATAAAGGTGAGTAAGATTTCACACTTCACATTCAAACTTCAAGTAAACTGCCATAAACTTATTCCAGTCTGAGGCTAGTGTTTTTACCCACACACTACCCCAGTCACCAGCATCACCACATACAGTCCCAACATATTTTTCAGGAGTAGTACTGGTAGTACTACTACTATAACTAATGTTAACTTTAGCTAACTGGATTTCTGTGTAGTTAATGTTAGCGGTTGGTCTAAATGTTACCTTAAATTAGATGTCGAGTCCTCGGTACCTCGGTTGATCACTCATGGCCAGAGTGGTGTTGTGAGACTCGTGAAGTGTTGTAATGTGTGCACATGTGCATGGTACTGTATCGTTCTTTATTTAAAATGTATTTTAAAAATTGTAATCCGGCTAGTGATCCCCATCTTTTTTTGTATCCTAATTATGTATCACCATTTCATGTATCCTGCTTTTGGATTACCTCAAATATACCAAAATATGCAAATAAAGACAAGAGAAAAGAAATATCAATAAGATGACTTTTACTTAAGTGTATTCTGTAAATGTTTCTTTAAATTATATGTCGAGTCCTCGGGATGATGACAGCATTTTCACAGCTGGCAAAGTTTCCACTTGGTAAAAGCATATTTTCCACTGGAGGCCCTAACTGTAACGGAAGTTACCTTTTTTTTTGTATCCTAATTATGTAGCACCGATCCATGTATTCTGTTACTCCCCAAGCCGGTTCATTATTGAACTTTTACATTTGAAATTAATTAAGGTGAAACAAGACTAGATTATACTAGACAAGATTAATTGACCCAAGTCAACCATACCTACCTCAAAGATACTGTAGGTACTGTTCATTATATATCCAGGTTGTCTGAGAACAGGGCAGGAGTTTTCTTACCCACCTGGCTCTTGACTTTTGGATTTTAAAAAATAGTTTAGACGTCCCTTTCTTCAATCCATCTGCATGTTTCTTTTTAATTTGGAAAGTGAATATATCGCATGGCTGATTTTAGTTCAGTTTATCTGACAAACAGTAATGAGAAGGAGGACATTATGTCAACTTAAATTCCACTAATTTTGGTCGTATGGCTGCTAAAAGTGAAGCTGGATGAGTAATTTTACTTTTAGTGCTTTTACTATATTTTGATGCCAATACTTTTGTAATAAGTAAAATAAGGTAAAATGTTTAATACAGAGTATTTGTACAGAGTAGTATTGCTACTTTTACTTAAGTAAAAGTTCTGAGTACACCTATACCCGCATAGACTATTTCCTACTCGATAATAGACTGTTGCCTAAGGTTAAGAACTGCTCATATAACAGTATTGTTTTATCTCATCACAGTGCCATCTTATTTGATTTGATTTGGGGACCCCCCCAAAACAGAATCTGGAGACTCAACTTCTAGTTTCGAACAACAAACTTCATTCAGAGTTCATTTCAACCCAAATACCTCCCCAGAGATTTCACAAGCCACATTATGGGAGACTCTTAAAGTATACCTCCGAGGCCAAATCATACCTTATTCTTCTACAATCAAAAAAGAAAAAAACTCTAAATTATATGATATTTCTCAACAAATCCTAGATGTTGACTCAAAATACACTCAGTCCCTGACTCCAGATCTGTATAAGATCTGAGGATTTTTATTAATGCTACCACCACTCCGTTTTATTACCAACTTGTCTTATCTGTTTTATTATTATCGTTGCTGTTCTTATCTTTATTGTTGGGTATTTTATTCCTTTTTATTTTGTATTATTTTAAGCATCTGATTTGATTTGCCTCAGTCCTGAAATGTTTTGATCCTGTTTCAACCATTAAAGCACTTTGTAACTTTGTTTTGAAAAGTGCTGTATAAATAAAGTTAATTAACTAATCATTATTATTATCATCATCATCATCATTATAAGGAACGTTTAAGAATACAACCTGAATCTTTTCTGAATTTGGAGATAAGGCGAGTAGATTAATGGCTCTGCAAGCTCGTCAAGCAGCGGCCACCCGCTCAGTCACAAAGATTCAGTCACATACAGGAGAGATGCTGATGGATTGTGATGACTTAAATAAAACTTTTATGCCCTCTTCCCCCTCTCTTGTTTGCACTAGCCATTGAGCCCCTAGCAATAGCACTGTGACTCTGTAAGGAAAAGGTATACATCGGGGCGGGTTAGAGTTTAAAGTTTCTCTTTACGCAGACGATCTGCTTCTGTATGTCTCTGATCCAGCTTTATCACTCCCCTGCATTCTAGATATCCAGAATCAATTTGGAAAAATCTCAGGGTATAAGTTAAATTTACAAAAGTGCGAACTTTTCTTTCTAGTCTTTTCCCCTTTAATAGTGTCCAAGATAGCTTTAAGTACATGGGAATTGAGGTCACTCGCTCCTTTCTAGCTACTTTTACAAAAAACTTCTTTGCTCTTCTTGTGTAAACAGGATATGAATCTTTGTGCCTCTTTACCATTATCATTAGCGGGGCGCGTTAACCTAATTAAAATGTTTTTATATCTCTTCCAAAACATCCCTATCCTAATTAAAAAATCATTTTTAAAACACTTGATAAAAGTATTATCTCTTTCATATGGGGGAATAAATCTAGTCGGATCAGCAAGACCCATCTCCAAAGACCAAAGCGCTCAGGAGATCTGGCTTTTGCTAATTTCCCTTTTTATTACTGGGCATGCAACATTCAGAAGTTAATTCACTAGTTTGAAGAGAAACCAATTGCAGGAAAGGCAAACTGGGTGCAATTAGAGGTCTCATCATGGCACCTTGCCCCTTCTTAACAATAATTTCAAACATAACAGTTAATCACTCAATAAGAATATGGGCTTAGTTTAGAAGACATTTTGGGCTGCAAGGAACTTCCAACCTCTCCCCCATTAAGTCAAATCCCATGTCCATTCCCACCTGTACAGACCCTGCATTTACCTTATGGTTTACTAAAGGGATTAGGTCAATCCATAATCTATACATAGAAGACATATTTGCATGTTTCTCTCAATTATCCCAAATCAACGACTTCCCTAAGAACCATTTCTTCTGTTACTTACAGATGAGGAGGTTCGTACAAAAGACATTTAATTCATTTCCAGATAAGCCCATAAAATCACATGTCGACCATATCCTTGAATTGAATTCAGACCGCAGAGGATTGATATCCCAGCTCATTAACAACATCAATCCACACTCCACTGAAAATTTAAAAATGGCCTATGACTCTGATCTTGGAGTAGTTTTAACAGATTACCAATGGGACTCTGTCTTAGACTTGATACACACATCGTCTATGTTCACTAAACATGGCTTAACACAACTAAAGTGGTACGCAGAGTTTCTCCAGCAGAATGATGATAGCTTGTTAACTCTGCTCAGTCCTGCCAATCAGTCATGTGTTACAAAGTAAATCCCTTCTTCCAGCGTTCATCGTCAGGGTTTTATTTTAGAAAAAGAATCAAATATTCAAATGTTTGCTGTCTCAGTGAGTCGTGTAACTTCAGGGAACTTTGAGGTTGGATTTATAATTTGAATGTTTTCTAGGACTCGCCATCTGTCTTGTACATTCAAGAAAAAACCTATTTTGAATTAAACATTTCAGCGTTCACCGTTTCAACTTGTAGTGAACTACTGGAGTATTGAATTATTGAAGTAATCTCTGTGTTATCCTGTCTTGAGACTGGAGGCAAGGTTTGAATTTTAGTACAGTGAGCTGAATATTACAACACAGCCTGAAGGCAAGAGGAGACAAGGGAGGAAGAAAGACAGATTGCTGCAGTTGTGGAGTTACAGTAATATTTAGTTCACTAAGAAGCACTGACACTTCCTGCTATTCCACTGAGCAACGGTTTTAGATTACCAGATTCTAGCAAACATGTCTTTCAAAAGTGGAGTAAACAGCAGAGACACGGCCTGACATGGAGGTTATTCATCAGAAAGGTTAGAAAGAGGTCAGTTTCAAAGTAAAAGCATCATGAAAGGTCCAGAGATGGACAGAACATCATCCTCTCAAGAGGCCTATCTTCTGTTTTTCACCCTTTACAGGAGGGACAAGAAGATCTGACAACATTTCAGCAGGTCAGACTCGTCTGTGGTGTGAACAGACAGTTGACAGAAAGCACCTCTGTAGGCCAAACATGATGGAGAGTGACCTCAGACCGGCTCCAAAACATCTACAATCACCAAATAAATCATGGTAGAGAAAAAAGCTCTTTCAAGCCCTCTTTCAAACCGCAAAAATGGAGGATAAAGATAGAGCGCTCCCATCAAGACATTTCTTCAAGCCCAAACTCAGGGTTAAACGACAAACAAACTCTCTGGACGACAACTTGGAGAGACATAAACAAAAATAAACCCAGTGCTCTCTACACTTAGAGAAGAAAATCAAATGTTTGGTTGGTGGCACAATAAAGTTGCAGCTTTTTTCCAAGAGAAGCTCCTTTTGGATTTGATTCCCTTTCTCATCACAAGCCTGTGCAGCATGCTTTCCCATACATATGAAGAAAAAAACATATTTCCAAGTAATAAAATGCAGCCACTCTCAATTCAATACAGAGTCACACAGTTTTAAACTTTTCAATGCTTTCATCACAAGAGTAAAATGAGAAGCAAAAACTCTGTACCTGAGTAGAAGATACATTTGTTGTTTTCAGATTTTGGTCCTGTCAGGCAGGTGTGCTTCTTCTTCTTCTTCTTCTTCTTTTCCTTAGTCTTTATTGCAGCCTATAGACCAATGTAAACTTGCACATCGCCACCTGCTGTACCGGAGTGTGAAACATTATAACTTCATGTTGTGACATTTAAATAAATCTTCCTACATCCCATTATTTGTCCTTTTATGTTCCACTCCCTTCCAATTTGTGCTACCCTAGCCTTAAATGTCATTCTACATTAAACATTTTACAAAAAAAACCCTTTTACGATTACAAACTTTTTTATAATTTTATAATTCTTGAATGCTGCATTAAGTCCTCCCTATAATACTTTATTGTCGTTATCCAGTATTTCTTGTCAAGATTTCATTGTTTCATGATCTTCAGTTCTACAGAAACATATTTCTAAAACATTACCGTCACTCTTTCTTTGATGCTCATTTTGCAAATGCCTCAAAAATCTAAATTCCTTCAACTCCTTCGTGTGCTGGCAATCAACAGAAATGTATTTCTTAATAATAACCTACAAATATAAATCAGGTCTTCTCTTTTTGAGTGACACACAGGTCAGTTAATGATGATATTATCAAAGTGACTGACACAAGATAATCCTGGGAAAGGTAGTTCAATACCTCATGTTACTGTAACTACCACTTGGCGGCCACAGTGGGCGCTGTTCGGCAAAAGTTACCAAACATATTTTATCACCTACCTTGTGTGCAGTTTTGGTTTAATTTGTTCAAGTTTTAAGATTTCTGTCTCTGAGATTTCTGCCTCCAAGACAATGGAAGTGAATGAAATATCATTTGTGAGACCCACCGTATTAAAGAAAGCCATGTAAGATTTTGCAGTAACATTTCTTTCTATAAACTACAGAAGAGTTAGAATAACTGTGTCTCTGTTACTCTGAATAATCCACAGAAAGTAGACAGTAGATCAGATGAAAACTATCTGTGGATTATTCAGAGTAAAGGAGACAGAGTTTATAGAAAGATATGGTTAGCCTCACAAATTATATTCCAATCACCTCCATTATGTTGGAGGCAGAAATCTCAGAGAATGCATTTTGCTAATAATGCTCATATATTTTTCCTTAAGTGACATTTTTAACTTGTGATGGAGTATTTTTATGTAGCCGTATTGCTAATTTTACTTGAGTAAAAGATCTGAATACTTATTCCACCACTGACCAATGCTTAGCACTGTTGTTACTATTATCAAAGGAAACAACCACAGTTTACTTAACATGTATAAGACACAGCAGGTTTCCATCACGTACTGTACATTTTCCTCAGGAAAGAAAGGCCTCTGGAGAGTTTTAAACAGGCAAGTCTGCTAATATGCTAATAATGTTTCTTTAGAAATTTAATTTGATGAATTTAATGAACACTCGGCAGTGCATTCATTCATTTCATTCATGTTTTGAACTGGAATTAAAACTAGAAATTTTAAGTTGAATTAACTTGAGTTTGCTGAGAGACCAAAATTTTGAGCTGAGCTCCTCATCCTGACCCTTTCCTCAGATCAGCCCTCTGGCCCACCTCCAGCCCTTATCCCAACCGTAGCCTCAGACTCCTGCACCTTCCTGGCCACTAAACAAACCCCTCACCCGTTCAGCCCTCTGCTCGACCTCCTGCTTCAGCCTGAGCTCCATCTTTTACCCCTAAACCGTCAATTACCTGCAGCTGGAGCCATGGGTCCAGCAGACCAGTTGCTCTGTTTTCCACCTCAGGCAGCAAAACCAATTAGTGTCTCTGACAGTCGGCCGCAGAGCTTCTCCTCAAGTTTCCAAACTCTGTTTTTATTTTCTTCTCTGTGTGACCACAAAACAATCTCGTCCATTGACCCGTGTCAGCGCAGGTCAGGCGTAGAGGAGACGCTGCAGGATACCTCAGTGTTGCTGTGATTCATTTGTCCCCCGACTGTCCAAATCAGATCCTGTTCGTCCTTGTTTGTGTTTCCAGAAGGGCTGTTTTGAGTCTCTGATGTGGATTATCTTCACTCAGAAAGCATTTTTTGCATTTACCGACTTAATTTTCACACAGAAGAAGTCTCAGAGAGGATGTAACAATCACAGCAAAATTACCAGCAGAGTTTGTGTGAGCTTCCTAAATTGAGATGAGACCAGACACAAATGACCCTTGTGAAACTGCTAATTCCTTTAGCAGCATGTGTCTGTTTTATTTGCATATGAAATCTGTTTTATTGTTCTCTGATGAGACATTCAGCGCTGCAGCATTTAGAAAACACAAGTTTCCACTTTTGATTCCATTTGGCAAACACAACAGGAGCAGTTAGTGTGTTTGTTTCAGCTGGAGAAGACAGCATGACTAAATGTTGCGTGTTTGTCTCAATTTAACAAAGACAATGTGGGTAGCAACGATAAAATACCACTGCCTCCATTGTCTTTAGTAACAGTAGCATTAGGTGAGTGGGAAACACTCGTCCAATTGTTGGGAAACCCAGTAATTAAATTGAATCTGTATCAGTGATCTGCCGAAGCTTTCCACTTACAAAGAAAAGCCCTGGAGGGATTTAATCATTCAAAGAGGTTTGTACTGAAAGAAGATATCCACTAGATATCAGAAAACACCAAAAAACAATTTAAATTAATAATCTGCAACATTTTCAGGTACATTAATATCAGTTTTGCTACTGAATGATTGGTAGAAAAGATGATTTCTCTTTACTTGATATTAAAATTGTGTTATACTGGGATGGACAGACAGGCACAGATGGATGGATATATTCAAAGTTTAAAGATTGACAGCTTTTTTGTAATATGCATACACTGTATGGAGAGAGATGAACTGCGCGATGAAATATTTAGTTCACAATCTTTTCAGATTGCCATTAATAGAGATAACTTAAGAAATTATGGGAGAATACAAACAAAAGAGTCCAGCGTGCAGCAGAAGTTTGTGAAGTAGATTTAGAAAATATGTAGCGTAATTTAAACCTGCACTGGTGGATTTTTTTGGGCCACTTGGGGGCAATAAACTCAAGCTGTAAACACAACAGCAACATATTACGAGATAAGGAGCAACATTAGCTTTCATTTTGTTTTATGCCACTTGACAAATATAAGTTTAATATAACTCTGTCCTGGTCTCCACCAACATCTTCTTTAGCTGCGTAATGCTCCACTATGTTCACCCACGAGTCGCCATCTTTGTCTGTCCTTTGGTGCTGGACAGGAAGCGTACAGCTGACTGTCTGGAACTACACTGATGAGAGCAGTGAGAATGAACCAAAATACTAAAGTTGCGGGCTGAAAGCTGCAAAAAGTGCTCCACAGAGTTGAGGGGAACTGCAGATTTGGGTGGTAATTCTCTGAAGGTGCGTCTGTACGTGCAACCCCCCTTTCACTTTACACGCAGTCATTTGATTGATTGATTAATGCAGCTTCAGCAAAATAAATATTAAAAAAAGTATAAAAGTATAAAAATTACAGAACTGCGCAACAACGCTCCCGCAAATTTGACATGTAATAGTTTAGCAAATCTGTATCGTAATTTCAGTCAAAAGTCTTACACTGCCATGCTAACAGCTCAAAGCAGCAATGCTAACATAATCACTAACACTAACATGCTGATTTTAAGCAGGTGTAATGGTTACCATGTTTTATTGTCACATTTTAGTGTGTTAGCATTTGTTAATTGGCAGTAAAGTGAAGTTGGGGATGATGGTAATGTCATTAGTTCTTCAGGTATTAAGTGGCGCTGGAGGAAAAATCAAATGATCAACAAAGTCAAATCAAAGCCCAAAACATGGAAAACTGTCCCTGACAAAAAGTGGTGTCCACATACTTTTGGCAGGAGTGTGTATAGGAATGAACATGAGTTGGTGTGACTCTGTCCTTTGCTTTAAACTCCACACATTGGTTACAGCAGGTCAGAGCAGATTTGTAGTTATAACAGGTGTCAAAAAGTCATGTTTCCTAAGTTTGAAAGCTTTATTCTGTCCTTCATGACGAACAGGTGAGTCACAACACCGGAGGAAGTTTGTTTCACTGAGGACAAACAAAATTATCCATTATCCACAACAGAGAGAGAGAAAGAGAAAGAGTGATGCATCTGGCTGTTTGCAGATCGGTCTCTCTTGGACTGCACATTAGCAGGAGATGACAAAGAGAAGGACAACAACCAGAAAAGTACACAAGGGATGGAAGGAGGAGGGAGAAGAGATAATGACAGGAAGCACAAACGGAGAGGACACAGCGCCACATCAGCTCAGGGTAAAGGGAACGTTGTGGGTTTTCCAGCATCTCCTCGGGCTTAAAATAAACACCAAATGATTTGGAGAGAAGCAGGAGGTGGAAACACCACCAGGGAACCTCCGTTTGATGCCGAGAAAAGAGGGCGAGCGAGGAAGAGAGATAAATGGAGATTATCTGGGGAGCTACACAAAGGGAAAAGTAAAACTGTTCCCCTCCTTCACCTTGACAGTCTTTCTCCAGCTTCCTCCTCCTCTGTCAATTTTCTCTTCCTCTCTGACGTCCACTTTCTCATATAAACTCTTCCTCTTATCCACTTCTTTCCTTGCCTTCCTCCTCTTCCTCCTCCACGGTCCTTTACTTTCCTCAATTCAAATCCCTTTTCCTTTACATTTATGTACATTTTTAAAAATGTTTGTAGGCTGACTTCTGAGTGCAGATTGTCCAGTCAAGTTTCAACTTTGGTTTATTTGTAATGCTGTTTTGTTTACATCTTGTGGTGGCAATTTCTGTTTAATAAAGCACAAAGTCAGAACTTGTCTTTCCCGTTTAAGTTTAATTCCGCATCTGCAGATGGACTCACAGCACAGCCAAGAGTAAACTGAGCGAGTGAGCCCAGAGCACAGGAGAAGTCAGTTTTTTTATACACCCTGACACTGCTGGGTGAGGAAAAGATGAATCAAATTAGATTAATCAAATTAATCAAAGATAGGGAATGAACCATTGTCCTAAAGCTGGTGCAGAACAATATCTTTAAAGAAGACAGAAGAGTGAATCAGGGCATCTTACTGTGGCTTGTCCTCAGACATTGAGTAAAACACAATAGGACACTTAGCAGTCGTTATCTACAGAGGAGTAAAAACAAAGGGTTTCCTCACATGCTTATTCACAGTGACAAAGTCTGCGGTAAGTGGGGGTCGAGAGATCTTTACAAGCCCAATGGTCATCTGTATCAGTTTGTACCTGGGGTCTGGAAACTAAATTTCCCCCACAGTCTCAAATGTCTTCACAAGACTTAGCACGTGAGTTTGACTTTTTCAGATCAGTGAAAGGATTACATGTTATTTTAAGGCTTAATTAAATTCTCCTGCCACTCATAAAATCCTTTAAAAACTGATTAGTTTATCTCCAAACTGGACTGTAACCAAGTTTAACCAAAGCTCGTTGGCACCAAAAGCCAATGTTCTGCAGATGTATGGACAACAACAATTTGGCCATGATGTCTGATTTTCAAAATGAAAAAAACAAGTCAAATCTATATAGACAGCTGGCACAAGTTATCTTTAGGATTCAAGTCTCTCACCTCCTGACAGAGACCCCAGACAGATGGGTTGTTGAAGATGGTTCAGTGGTCTGAGCTGGTTAACAATGGCTGTCTGAATGAGTCTGTTCTGTTTATAACTTCAAAATTCAGTCTATGTTTTTCTCTTTTCACAGTTAGTTGGGAACATCTTACTGAATCTGATTTATTAGTGTATAATAGTGCTGAGGCTACACTGACCCCTAGAAAATAAATTTACACCAAATTAAGTTATTTTTCCAAATAGGTTTTGAAGGAAACAAAACTCCTGACTGGATTGTGTCATAACGTGTGTTTAGGTTTAAGCAACAAAAGCACTTTGGCAAAGATTAAAGATAATGTTCATTCAACAGCAAACATGTCGTGTCTCGTGCTTCAGGTCACTTGGTCTTTCCCTTCAACCTAATATAGCATGTTTACTGTGCAAATTAGTAGTATATAAACGTATGTTCCAAGAGACAGGGTTGGCTGACGAGATCAGTAGACTTTGGTGTTAGTTAGTTGAAGTCCACTCGTATCTTTTTTTTCTCTTTGACAAAACGATGTATTTATACTTTTGCTTTAAGTCCTATACGTCTGCACAGCCCTAACCCACGGTGATGTCTGTTTCTATGTGTCCATACAGAGTGTGTGTGTGTTAATGCACTGGTGGACTAAAAAGTGCCCTCTTGGATGCCCCTATGGTAAATAAAACATGATAAAGTGTCCCCTAAGTTGCCATTCCAGTGGAGAAAACATGATGCAGTACCATATACGCTTCCCTACATGCTATAAAATTAGTTGGCCTCTACGTGGTTAATGGTTAAATAGTTTAGATCCTGAACAAGACCCAAAAATCTGTAATTAATAACCTTTTAAACCTATTTAAAAGCATCCTGGGCCCACCAATATTATACCTGATCTTAATACCAAATCCTTACTTATATGATCTAAAGTGAGTATTTAAGACTTTTGAGACTTGTGTGCAGGAACATCTGGTGAGCTAATGATCAGACAAACAGCTTCAGGCTGTTGAACAGCAGCAGCTCTAATCTCAGCTTCAACAGCAGCTTCTGGGGGCACTCCCACTGAGGAGAAACCAGTCGAAAGCACCAACCAACCACCAGTCCAAACCTCAGAACGCAGATACCTGAACAGGATGCTCGGCTCTGAAATGATTAATGGGACTCGCATGGAAATGTTTCACAGCTCCTGAAACACACAATGAGAAAGTTGGAGGGGATGATAAAGGAATAAAACACATCCTGGGAGTGACAACAGTTTATATAAGAGCAGGAAGGAGTCAGAGTGAGACGAGAAGACAAAAAGAGACAAAGGGAAGGGCTGACAGAAGAAGGGATGAGGAGGTAAAAGGGCAGTGTGGTGAAGAGGAGGAGGAGGGCTGATGTGGTTTCAGAGGCTCAGAGACACAGTTGGGAGTTCATTCACTCGTCTGTCTGCTGATAGAAACATCACAGCTCCATCCTCTCTGACTGAAGGCCTGCTATCAGGCGGCTGCAGCCTGTTATGGAAGAAAAACCAAAGAGAGAAGAAGAGAAAGTCACAGTCGGGGTTCAGCAGCTGAAAGTTCATTATGCAGATTGCAGAGTTAAAAAGACTCCATTCTGCGAGTCTAGATTTCTCTTTCACGGCCCTTCTGAGCATGGAGCTGATCCATTACAGGTTGGCAAAGAGCAGAGGGGTCAGAACCATCAGATCAGCGATGTGTCTCTGTGTATTCACCATTTTTCTTTCCCTGCCACCCTCCCCTTTGAATAAGAGCACAGGGAGTTACAAAAGTCAGCATGTAGGTTTATTACAGAACTTTCTGTTGGATTTTTAAAACGCGTTGTGATGGAAATAAACACATGCACACAAGCTCAAGGTCAAACACACACTACTCCCACATATAAACAAGTAATAAGCCCTTCATCTTCTTCCCTCAGTTTTTGTTCTGCAGCAGAAACTAATCTGAATCTCTAATTATAATCAGCGTTTGCTTAAGGCAAACAAAGCAGCACTGTATGTACAGTATATTTAATTTCTACAGCTTCTGTCCGGGCATTGTTCTGCCTATTAAAAAAAACAACAACAAAAAAAAACAATGTAGATGTGCTGTGTGGGAAAGAAAATGTGTGAACTGTAAAAAAGGTCAGATGGAGATTGGGGAAACTTTACGTATTAATCAAATTACAGTAAGAATATATTAAATTACAGCGCTAAATATTCAACAAAGCATTTCAGCCATTAAGGATGATTTACAATTCTAATTAGCATTCTCCACCATTTTCCATCTATAAATGATTTGCATTCTGTTTAATTATTAAGACAAAAGATGTAAGTGAAAAATGTTCTTTACATTAGTGCTTGTTTACTAATTAGCCAGTCACAGTAGAGTGAGTCTGCATACAGGATGCAGTGGGAGGAAATGTTAAACACAAAACTAAACATAATCTCCTGCATCTGGAGAAACTAATAAAAATGAGCTTGCTTTTGTTTTGACGTGTGATGTTATGAAATGTTTTTCTAATGCTGTCACTCTGTTACGTCCCCGGTCTAGGGGAAACCTAGACATAGCATGATGCCACTCCCCAAGAAAGGCCAGCAGCACAAGATGAATCACAGTTCAATACCGCAGTTTATTTGTCTTCAGAGGTGAGCAATGCCCAAATCAACAACCAAAACTTTGCTAATCAGCCCCTAAACTTCCCGACCAAAAAACAAACCGAACTCAAACAAAAGACAAGTCTCTAACCTAAGCTCCTAACCCAAAACAAGAGAAAAACGTCAGTAGTAAAATAAAAAAGGCTCCTCCCTCCTACAAAACTGCTTTTAGTGCTCAATATTTACAGTGTATTTTACAACAATTTTCAACTCAACCAGTGATTTAACTAACACAGGTCTTTTAGCAAAGTACCACACACAATCTACACGTTTCAAATCTCTACTTACAGACCTCTCTCTC
>NTHP01000192.1:66943-79408 GCA_003416845.1 Oplegnathus fasciatus | reverse complement strand
TGCTCATGGTGGGAATTGTTGGGTCTCTGTAAATAACATTATGAAGAGTACGGTCTAGACCTGCTCTATATGTAAAGTGTCATGAGGTGACTTTTGTTGTGATTTGGCGCTATATAAATAAAATTGAATTGAATATCACGGAAAAGAAAATGAATCGAAGTAAATATCAGAATAATATATCAAAATGGAATGAAAAATTATATCTGCAACCAAAGAACATGATAGAAAGAACCCAAAATAAGACCTTATTTTTAAAACAATGTTACAGAAACATTCTGTAGTATTTAGCATGTGATTTCAATGTGTTTTCAAACATCACTTACCTTTTTCTTTTTTACTGCATACTGTTTTCAAAGAATTCTTCTTACAAAGAAATTAATTTATGTGGACTTGACCTTATAATAATGATCAAATGAATTGTCTTTTGGGATAAAAGAATTACAATCAAAGTAAATATATACGGCATGTCTTCGTTGCTAAACTGTACACTGTATCCTATAACCTGCCTTGTATGTCTCTTACATCAACGATCAAGTATTCATACATTTATCCCCCAAATTTTCTACACACAAAATTCATCTTTTTTTTTTTAAAGGAGTAGTTTGACATTTTAGAAAATATACTTATTTGCTCTCTTACCAAGAGTTAGCTGTCATTTTTACACTTTTACACATTTTTTTGTATAGATTGTTCATTAGTGATCTCTAGAGTTGCTGGTAAGTGGATTTTGTTACCTTCAGACAGAGTCAAGCTACCTGTTTCCCCCCGTTTCCAGTCTTTATGCTAAGCTAAGCTACCCAGCTGCTGGTTGTAGCTTCATATTAATCGTACTGATATGAAAGTGATATCAGTATCATAAGCATATTTCCCAAACTGTTTAACTATTCCTTTAAGCCTTCCTGAGTCAGTCGCTTGCTGCAGAGACCATATCAGCACCGATAGGACACGTTGTCTGCAGAAGTCCAATTTTAAATTATTGACCCAAGGCAAGAATCACTGTCATATTCATGTCTGTTTAAGTCGATCCTAATCAGCACATTCTGCACCGACGACAACGCGTTTGTAGAAAACACTCAGCCAAATTGATTAGGATCACTTCAAGCTGCTCAGATTCATTTGCACTCACAGCATTACAAAGACCCAATCTTCAGGAGACTGGAAAGCTGTGATTAGAGTCCCTTCTGAAATTTAATGTGGGTTTCAAAAGTCAAGACATGAAGCAGACACACGCTGTAGAGGTGTCGAGATTGGACTGAAAAACAACAATGTCATCTTTTTAAATCATTTGGCATTTTAATAACATGGCATGAACACGCAGCCGGTTGTTGAAAACCCTTAAAAAGACTCATTTTAACACTGTATTTGAATATGTGCCTTTAACATGATTACTTGCACTAAGCATCGTCAGCACCATTATTTCCCTCTTGAATCCTGGAAGCTTCGGGCCTGGAAAGAGCTTTTTAATAATCATTTTGGCCAAATAGACAAATAATTATATCAGCAGTAATTATTGTTCTGATTGTGAACAGTTAATTAAGACTGAGTGGGAGTGGATTTGGAGGCTAACGAGGTGACATATCAAACGATGGATTAAGATACTTCTGTTTACTCAACAGACAGTGGATGAACGATTACCCACGAGCCTCTGGGTCCAGGCCGAGGCATGCAGACAGAGTCGTGGGCGGTCAGCGAGTTGACACAGTAACAAGCTGTGAGCCAGCGGCCTTTTGGGAAGAGGCAGCCATGACAGACTGTAGGCTGCATGAGAAACAAACACTCTGAACGTTCAGACTCGTGATTAATGGCTGCTGGTGGTTTTACAGCACAGAGAAATATAAAAGTAAATGATATCATGGGAGAAGCAGAAAAGTGGCCGGTATTAGAACAGAAAAATACCAGGTATTATAGGATATAAATGGAGCTGCAGAATCATTTGTTGATCTATATGTTTTGGTATTGGGCTGCAGAGTAATGAGAAGGTCTCAGAAAGTGAACAGAAACGACCCAACAAAGGGTCGTACTGAGGAGGTGTGAGGCTCCTGGGAAATCAACATAATGAAACCTTCTCACCTGAAAACACAGACCACCGGGCCGCAGAGTGATTGCCTTTCATCTGGCCGTCTGGATCAGATGGAAAAACGCCGACGAAGGTGTGGACAAACACAGAGGCTTCTGAATGAGGAGGATTTAAGTGGCCTGTAAAGATCTGCCAGTGGTGTTATACAGTGTGTGTTAGACTATAACTTCCCTGTTGCTTTAGCCCGGTGTGAGACTGTCTCATCCACTGTGCAGCAGTCCTGAATGTTTTCAAGTCAAGTAATTTTTTTTATCTATATAGCCCAGTATCACAAATCACAATTTTCCTCAAGGGGCTTTGCAATCTGCACAGCATACAACGCCCTCTGTCCTTAGACCCTCGAATCGGATGAGGAAAAACTCCCCCAAAAACAGGGTGAAAAAATGGAATAAACCTCAGGAAGAGCAACAGAGGAAAGATCCCTCTCCCAGGACAGACATGCAATAGATGTCCAGTGTACAGAATAAATCAACAACAACAACACAGCGTATACAGTTTGATAACAAAAATGTAGATGTTACACAAAGGGGAGATGTGTATTTTATCAGAGGTGTTTCCACAAATTGTACATTTCAGTTTTACAAGACACAAGGTTTTAAGGAGGAGTAACTGCTTGGTTTAGCAGATGCACATCTGGTTAACTTTCCCAGCTCTGTTAAAGAGTAACGCTCAGCCTTCTTTCCGAAGCTTTTCTATGGGAAGCGTCTGAGACTGTCTCTCACAAAGTGGATGAGACCTTCTCAAACGGGGGCCACTGTGGCTTTAGAGAGCTGAATAGACTGAGACACAGAGGGAGGGACGCCGAGATCGAAAACATGCTGATGGGATTTCCCTCGTGTTCTTGTGGCATATGTTGACTCTTAGTGTCGCCGCTGTTTGACCGGTACATGAAAACAGTAAGTCGCTGGTGTGGCCCCAGTGGCTTATGACGATGCGTTACTAGCATATGCTGCTGCTGGCTGTTGGTATGTTCTGCTATAACATCATACTGGAAGGTAACCGCTCACTGTTGGCAACTGTCACTCCTTAACACTTTCTGGTATCTAAGCTAAGAGCAGTGTTGGGGAGTAGTGAACTACATGTAATTAAACTAGTAGTTTAACTAGTTTCATATTTTCATAGTGATTCAAGTAGTTAAATTGCTATTTTGCCATTTTTTGTGTAGTTAACTACTGCAACTACAAACAATTTTGGGCCATAAAAGGAAAGGAATGATTTTTTATTTTTATTTTACCATTGCTTCTCTACTGTAATTGAACCCCCTTTGACCAACCCCTTCCCCTTTTTCTTACATCCTGACTGCTGTGAAGGCATGTCCAGGCAATGCATTCATCAGGCAGCCACCACCACACACTTGACCTTTGTGTAGTGCGTCATCCTTGCACTTTCCTACGAATAGTGGGGTATTTTATTTTTTTGGTTTATGTATGACCTGTGAACAAGTGAGCACTTTTCAGTAGCACCGAGATTGAAAAGTGGCTGATGGTAGGGCACGAGTGGTTCAGCGGCATACGCTGATCCGTAGAGTGGAAGGGATCTTCAGGAAACGGTACGGTGAAACACGAGCGGCATACCAGTCTAGGGATCGGCATATGCCTCTGAACCACTAATGCCATACCATCAGCCACTTTTTGATGTCGGCATCACTTGCAGTTTTTGCAATAAACTCAACTGAGGGGCATTTTTTTGCTGGCATGTGACTTTTTTTGTATTATATTTTGTTTGTTATAATTTCGTATCGCATGTACATTGTGAACTTGATAATTTTTTTATAAAGTAGTTTGAACTACTTTTTCCAAGTAGCTTTAGTTAACTAAACTAGATTTCTCCCGAGGGTAGCTTTGCTATAGTTCGACTTCTTCCAGTGTGAAGTAATTGGTAGCTTGAAATGCTATGCTTTCAAAGTAACTTCCCCAACACTGGCTAAGAGGGCTAGCCGTAGCTACATGTTAGTGCTATAAAACCACCCAGAACATCAGTGGTACCCATCTACCGAGCATCAGTGACATCAGTGAGGTGAGGTGCCTGCGTAGAGCCCAAAGCATGCTAAAAGACAAAACCCACCCCAGCCACAGCCTGTTCACCCTGCTGCCGTCTGGCAAGCGATACAGAAGTATCCGCTGCTGTAACACCAGACTACAGAGCAGCTTCTTTCCTCAGGCTGTGAGACTTCTCAGTTCATCCTCCGCACTCCACCATAATTAACAGTTTTTGGTTTTTTGTGTGTAGCATGAAGGAACTATGGCTTGCATTTCGTTGTGCAACCCTGTGTTGTTTAATGATAAATAAATGAACCCTGAAAAACATATGTCAAGCACAGTGTCTTGGACAAAGTGTGACCATTAATGCTACCTATATGCATTATGTCAGTGGGCATTAAGTCAAAATATATATTTGTCAGTGGCACAGAAGTGATGTAAGCACAAAGTTCCTATGTCAGTAAGAACCGTAATATGCCATTGAAAACTGGCACCTGTCAGAGGAACATAAGTGGCACACAGCAGCAGCATATGCCAGGAAAGAATCGACATAAGCAGGTGACAGTGGAAGAGGAGTGACGTACAGTTTTCATGTGCTATATGCCGGTTGAAAAGCAACGACACCTCTAGGAATCAGCATATAATGCTAAAACAGCTGCAGCACACCCTCAGTATAGCCCGGGGGGAAATCTGCCAATGGAGCATGAGTGACAAGTCGTTTGTAAGTTGCACAGAAAAGCAGCATATTAATCAGTAAGAATAAAAATCAGTATATGCTGGTGAAAAGTGTTGTATGACAGAGAAACGTCAGCTACGTTTCAATCTTGGCGCTGCTGCACAGAGGGAACCACAGAAACATTTGCTCAGACATATGTTGATGTTACAGAGCAGGGCAATGGGGGCAGACATAAAATTGAATAAATATGTCCCAGAAGGGGTCATACTGGAGCAATGTGACACACTAAATATAATGAAACAATCAGCCTGACAGAATGAGGAGCGCCCGCAGCACATAAACTGACTGACCACGGAGCAGCCTGCTGGACATTAAACAGGAGCAAATCAAGTAGCAGAAAGCAGAGTGTGTGTCAGAGGTAAGTGGCTCCTATAGACAGCAGGCCAGCCCAGATCTAATATAAAGGTAATGGAATGACTCTTCACACATGATGAAAAGAGCCACCATCTCTCACTGCGGCGAATGAGAATAAACAACCAAATGATGTTGAAATGAATATGGATCAGATCTCATTATGTCTGCAGGTGTTTTCTTTCAGCCATGCGTGAATTTATAACTCTAATTAGCCGTGTGTGTGTGTGTGATGAGAGGAGAGGAGATTCCAGCTTCGTGTTAAATACATGACACTTTTCATCTGGATAGAGAAAGTAGTTTGGTGTCAGACGGCTGGTATTCCTGCTGGATGTGATTATGAAATAATGTTCGTCCAGATCTGTGCCATCTGCTCTGGTGGTTTCACTGGTTTTTACAGATCAGAGGAGGCAGAAATTAATCAATGGATGAAAAACACAGACTGCAGCTGGTCTGTGCATGCATGTGTGAACGGCACATGTGTGTATCTTTTGGTTTCAGAAAAGCAATTTGATTTTAAGGGGGAAAGAAAGTAAAGAGTTGTGGTGCCTGTTGCGTAGCTTCCTGGTATCAATGTGTGAGTGTTGGTGGTACGTGTGCTCATCTGGGTTGGGTCTGGATGTGGGGGGGGGGATCACTAAAACAGGGTTTTATATGCAGTAGTCATGATGCTCACCTATAGAGTAGATTAAATGTGTGTGCTGTGGAAATTTCTGTAATAAAGAGAATTCAAAGAAGCAGTTCTCTCAGAGTTTTATTACGCCTACAACAATTTCTCGTATGCATACGGGGGCTCATGCCTTCATAAGAAAAAAAAACAAAACAGCGAATGAAGTTACGCTCAAGTTTTACAGACAGATCAAACCAAGAAACAAGTGAAGGCTGTTTTAGCTTTGTCTCCAGCAATACAAGTTCTCATAACGAGTACTCCTGGCTGTCTTGTTTTTCCTCCTTCCTCCAGAGACAGAGTTTTCTATTTATCTCTGTGAGAGACTAAACACGGAGGAGCTTCTCACAGGAAGAGAGGGGAGCTTCGGCCTTCTACACACCAGGCCCAAACTGGCCTGCACACACAAAAGAGATGAGACACAACCATCATAGTTAATGTATATGTTAAGTATAAAAATAGGAATAATATAAGTATATGGAATTTCCATCACAGTGTGCCATTCTAAATGTGACCAAATTAACCCCAATCCCAGAGCCTCATAACACCCCTAACACCCCCCAACCTTAACCCAGCGGTCACAACTTCCAATCAGAACGCAGAAAGAGGTTAAAGACTCAATATTAATGCAGAGTTTCTGCATTTACGAGTGCTTACCTGTAATTTGGGGCAGGTGTCCGATTTGCCTGGTTGGTGATCCAGCTTTGATCTCAGAAACGTCACTTAAGCCGTGCTTGATAATAGACAAAGCATCGTCCATCACGGAGTCAACTTCACGAAAAGCGTGACAACATACTCACTGGTTAAAATAACTAAACAGTTATGTCTGATCTTAACTTTGAAGGCATCGTAGCATCCATGTATACTAACTAGCAACATGACTGACGTGTGATACGACAACACATGTGAACATGGCCCGAGTTAAAGTTGTTCTTTCAGTGTTTTTTTATTTATCAGTATGTTCTTTTGGAGCTTGAAATATTTTTATTACACCAGCCTTATTTAACCAGCCTTCTCACCCCAAGCTGTGAGAATGCAGGAAACTGGCTCAGGTATGAGGACTCAAATAAATACTTACAAGACAGAGGATGATCTTACATGCAGACACCTCACACCCCGAAAACTGCCAGTCAAAGCAGTCACTGAATTTCTAAAACGATACCATGGTTTGTTTCATGGTGGGTCATGATTGACTGGCCTCATCGCTGCAATAAGCATCAGTTATGCAACTCACAGTGTGTTTAAAGTGAGTCTTTGGACCAGCAGTTTGCAGTGCATTTGAGCCAGTAATGTTGACACAGAGGGCGAGAGGCAAAAACAGTCTTTACTTGGTCAAATATTTTAAAAAATGCAGTCATTACCTGGAAGGCAGCCAGACAAAACCAAAGGGACTAAGGCAGGTAGGTGGTTCTCAAAATACAAGAAAGAGGTCACACACTCAGGCAGGCAGCCAGGCTGACAAAAGAAACACAAGGCTGGAACGAAAAGGAAGTGAGACAACATACAGACAATCTGGCAAAGAGGCAAATGCTGACTGGGGAGTATATACTGGAGGTGATGACAAATGAGGAGCAGGTGTGTGGGGTGGAGGTCAGGTGATGAGAACAATAGGTGGGCAGGTGAGGAACAGCAGGGTCTGGAATGAGAGCAGAGGTTAGTAACACATGGCAGCTGGAAGAAGCAGAACAAATGGAGTCAGAATAACTCGAAACACCCAACCCCCACAAGCTGTACCAACATCTCTGTAGAAGTGCAGGTTGTTTGCATGATTAATCCACCAAAGCTCCGCTCACCCTCCAACAACAAGATGATTTTTCATTTTTCTGATGAATACACAGGAGGTGATGCTGACCGAGCTCGCTCCCTGTGAGTCTCAGATGTGTGCAGCATGTGGCCAGATTAGCTCATCGTCTGCATCATGATGCCGCCTTTCAAGAGAGCCTTCGGCGGCAGGTGTGGCCCTAAACAGCTGCTTATGTTGCTTAATGGGCCGGGCCGGCTTTGGTGCTCATGCAAATCTCCCCAGATAAATGAAAGGAAAGAGTAACAGCTGACTGCTTTTTGAAAGTCACCGTGCTGCGTCATCTTCCCGGGTCTGGACAAACGCCGTCAACCGCAGAAACCCACCAGGTATCAGGACTTTCAGCTCTGTTGTGTTTTGTTTTGTGAAACCTGAGGGGATGGTTTAGGTTTTGTTGCACCTCTGCTGATGTTCCCGATTCTTCTGTACTTTCTTGAAACTCAATATTCCCCCATTTCTGATCTTGCAGTCATTTTTCTGTTTATATCAATATTCTAAATGTGACCAAATTAACCCCAATCCTAGAGCCTCATAACACCCCTAACTCCCCCAACCTTAACCCAGCGGTCACAACTTCCAATCAGAACGCCGAAAAAGGTTAAATACTCAATAATAATGCAGAGCTTCTGCATTTACGAGTGCTGCTTACCTCGTTGCACCTCTGCAGATGTTCCTGATTCTTCTGTACTTTCTAGAAACTCAATATTCCCCCATTTCTGATCTTGCAGTCATTTTTCTGTTTATATCACCTGTTTTCAGAGCTGTGAAAACCCTGAGGAGCGTTGAACCGTGCCAACTCTTATCAAAACTCTCAAGACTGGAGCTGAAAACAACAGTGAAACCGCAGCAGTCCTGTTTAACAAGGAGACGCGGTGAGGGTTGATGTAACAAGCTGCTTTATTGTGCGGCTGCATGTTCAGCCGAGCCGTGACTGAACATGAAAAGCCCACAGCAAAACCAGGTTGTTGTTTTCCTCCCCAGGTGAGTCCCCAGAGATCTCTTGCACCTTTCAGACAAAACAATCCCAAACAGATGATTGTATTCGAGAACAAAGAGTGGCATAAACAAGAATCAAATGAGTTGTGACGCAAAACAATGCTGAATTATTAATTATTTAGCAATGAAGACAAGGCAGCATTGAGGAGAAACAGAGCTCCTCACACAGCTGTTAAATGTTTAAGGGATTTATATTGGTAGCCAAGGAGACTTAAAGACAATCTTACACTCAGGGCAAAGCTTTAAGGGGGCGCTCCACCAATTTTACACATGAAGTTCAGTTTAGTCTGTGAGGAGTACTAATAAGTTAGTGAAAACAGCTGTATAATGTCTTCTGTGCCTTCTGTGCCCCTGTGCATTACAAACTGGAAATGTGCGGTCTGAAAGGAGGAGGTATTAAGGAGCCAGTTGCATCACGGGAAATGTACAATTCAGTGTTTTTGGAGCTCGACCCATTACTAGACACCAAGAGTCAGGATATCTCAACCTCTGCTGCTTCGATTTTGAAATCTGTCTCTTGTGGATACCCCAACTTTATGGAAGTGCAATATTTAATCGCTGGAGTATCCCTTTAATTAATCTTATGAACACACTACATACTCAACAGGCTGTTTGAATAACAAAACTTGTGCTTCTGTTGCATTCTTTATAGTAATTCTATGAAAACAGGTCAGCCTTTACCCAAACACCAAGCAATGGATCACCAAGGAGCTGAAACTGCAAAACTGCATTCCCACAGGGTGAGATGAAGACCAGAGCTAGAGCTGACAATGACTAAGTTCTTCTATAAGAACTAAATGGGACTGAGAGTTTAAGTATCATGAACAAATGAGATCAGACACCAGTTCAGACTCAGTCTACTAATATTGTCTCCCTCGCAAACCAGCACAATACCTTCTACGCAGACAGGTCTGATAACAGTCACATCGTAATCTGGTGATTATGATAGACAAGAGAGCCTCCATCCTGTCTCGCTTCAGGACGGACGGGACAGAAGGGTGCTGAAGGAATTACAAGCTGTCGCAACTATTTCAGCTGTTGCTTGACACTGACTTCATCTTCCAGGCAGATAACAAAACGACCATCATTCCAGCATCAAACCAAACCAACGCTCACATGCAAAGATCTTCTGTGACAGCAAATCCTGAACTCTGACATTTCTGCTGCACGCATGCATGATGCAATAAGAGAAGAAAGTGAGAATTCGTTTCAGAAAGTGCCTGAAAGACAGATGTTTACGCTGAAGTGACAAAGCAAAGGAGGAAGTGGCGCCTCAAAGGCCGCAGAGGGAGGAGATTGGGAATTCGTTCCCTAACTTTAGCCAAGCGGTTATTAACCTGAACCATGATGTTTCCCTAACCAAGTTGTTTTTATGCCTAAACTCAACCCTTAACCACAGCAGTGTCAGATCTGAAAACGGTTTTGTTTTTGCAATGTTTTTTGGATCATGCTGACCTGCTGATAGACCAGAAAAAGTTTATATGTGTCCATCGAGAAGGGAGCAAACAATGTATTTTGTCATCCCGGAGAACTTGTTGTGCAAGAGGTTTGTCTGAAGTGAACTCCTCCTCAGGCTAGAAGCAGGAGGTTGGCTAGAAAAGCGACAAAAAACATATTTGCGTTACACAAAAATAGGTTTTTAGACTTATGTCTGATATTTCTTTTTTTATGGTGAGTTACTGGACAGTTTTACCTCAACATCCCTCTAAAGACCATTCAAATAAATCAATCTGAGAAGGATGAATCATACTGTGGTTGAACTGGTCACAAGCCATGGACATATGCAACCTGTGACAAAGGGTTGTAAGTGGATGTCGCTTTGTTTTAAGGGGTCACAAGCCAAAAACATCTCACGTAGGCGATGCCAGCTTCATACTCCTGAGGGGTGGCCATTCAACTGCTTTTTAGGATTTTATGCACGATTCTTTGTTATTTTATGGATCAGATATTTCTTAAAGGCCCTGAAAGACTTATTTTCTCAATCAGCTTCTTACTATGAGTGATGGTAGAGTAGTCAATAGTCAATATATATTAAATGTAGCTCTACTGACTTACTGAATATATTTTTCTTATTCCTTATCTGTCAGGATGAGCTGTGCTGTTCTCAGGATATGTTGTTTACTGTGTTTCAGCAACGTCAACCAGAAGACAAATCCTTGCACATTTGTTGAACATGATGATCAAAGTGATACAGATTGAGGTTCATCGTCCCACTCGGGAGGACACGGAGGTCATTTTTCATTCGGCCTCTCTGAGGTTTCAGCGTGGAAGATCCCAGAGAAAAACTGCCTCTCCCTGATTTACTGAAATCTGTCTCTGTCTCGTGCAGTTCAAAACCTTGTAAACTAAGAATCCATCACTGTGCTCTGACCTTGGGGCATAAACAGCATCGCTGATGTGTTTCAGGGATACAGAGTGAGTAATGGCACAGAGTTGTGAACGACCTTTAACACCCGGTCTGACTGGCTCGCTGCCCGCTGTCAATATGGACGAGTAGAAATATGGATCCAGGTGGGATCTGAATATGGATGTGATTACAGCTCTGATTACATATAAAACGCAGTGAGATTGAGCTGTGACTAAAGAATCACTGATGGATACACAGAGAGTTTAACATGGTGCAGTCTGCTGAATGTGGTTGATATAATTATGATGACAAATCTGATAATATGTAAAAACAGTGTGGGTGGTGTGGAGATGGTTTCCATCTCTGATGCACTGCTACAAAGATAAAGTCCTTCATATTTTCTGTTGTGCGGTGAATTAATCACTCTGACTGTATAGTAACTCTCCGTCAGCACACAGCGCCGCATATGATAAATATGGATATAATTACAAATGTGAAAGTAAAAGCAGTGTAGGTGGTAATTATGACAGTAAACAATAAACTAGAGCTTTGATTACTGAACGCTGTAAATACAAACTCCACTTACAACATTAATGACAGGTGATAATATTATAATCTTAATTCATTAATGTAATTAAACCAGTGTTTCTCAACCTGGGGATCAGGGCCACCCAAGAGGTTGCAAAATAAAGCTGAAGGGTTGCAAGATGATTAATAGGTTAAGTAAGAATAAAAAAATATATATTTATATTATAATAATATTTATATATATATATATATATATACTTACATATCACTTTTCTTAACAAGGTTACAAAGTGCTTTACAGAAAAAATACAGCAGATAAAAACATAGTAATCAGGGATCATAAACAATGGAGGATAAAATAAAGTTAAAAAAAAGGGAACATGGCAAGAGTGGAATGATAAAACCCAGCAACATATTAACTGTACTGAACCAGCAACTATACTACTGTATGCTCCTCTGTTAGATACCAAAGCATTTGTTGCCATTTGTACACCTGTATTCCCCTTACTTTTTTACTTTTATGTTAGTACTTTGTAGTTGTTTAACACATGGTTTTGCACTATTCCTTGTGTGGTTCGTTCATGCACTGCTGCTGTGACATGCGAATTTCCCCCCCAGGGATGTTTCTTCTAAGGATTTGTCACAGTGAGGCTCAAGGGGTGTAGAAAAAAGCCCATTTCTGCCATTGTGATGAAAAAAAAAAAAAGATCCTGTAAGTCATTATAATGAGAAACGTTCTCGAAATAATGAGCTAGTATTGCAAAATAATGATTTAGTATCTCAAAACTAAGTCATTGAAGTTTTTTCCCCATCACACTGGCAGAAATGGGCTTCCATAAAGAGGAGAGGACCACACAGGACTTTTAGCTAAATATGAATTTTAACAAGATATAAAATCAAAGACAATTAAAGTGTGATAATCAGTAACATCAGTTGTGTGTGGAGTGCATGAATGAATGGCAAGTGTTATTGAATGTACTATA
>NTHP01000192.1:36062-56401 GCA_003416845.1 Oplegnathus fasciatus | reverse complement strand
GTAAGAAAACAAAACAAGAATAACCAATAAAATTAACAGCAAAGATACAGCAAACTCACAATAAACAACACAGATAAATAAATATTTCATGTCCGAAAAGGTTCCTACTCCTTTTCGGAGAAGAGAATACTTATCAAGTATTACCCTTTTTAAAAATATTTTATCAATAAACTTTGTGTTAAACATAGTAGAGAGGACCTCTGAATTATGATGAATAATACATTATAATACATTTGTTGATTTATATTTTATATTAATCTGAATCTGCAAATAACTACTAACTAAATCTGTCAGATAGACAGTGTGTAGTGCAGTAAAAAGTTTAATATTTGCCTCCAAAATGTAATAGAAGTATAAAGTATAGTTTAAATACTCCAGTAAAGTACACGTTCCTCAATTTTTACTTAAGGGGGAGACCGGGGTTGTTTACACTCTCTACTACTCTCATGTGAATTGCTCATCATCAACACATCTTACAATAATCATTCCTACATTCGAGGGAAGCTTAAGGTCTTGGGTTAAAATGAGTTATCATTCTTATAACTTACTTTAACACCAAGTTATTAACCATCAAATACACTCTGACACATTGTGTGGGGTTGGTTGTCCCTGTAGTTATCAATGGGGTTCTAGTAAAAAAAAAAGATTTTAAAAAACATTTGTAACTTTTTAGTTTTTTAAGCTAGAGACACCAAAAAAGTTTAAAAATGAAAAAACCATCTTTATAACACTCATCAAGGTTCTTTGTGTTTGTCTATTTGTTTAAACCATGAATGTGAAACATGATTATTTGTTTGAATTATCCTTTGTACTGGGAAGTAAAATGAAGCAATTTACAGTGTTGAAAAAATTCTAGCTTTCATTAAAGCAGAGTTTCATAACAATTCATTATGAATATAATACCTAATGTATAGATGTTGGTTGTCATGAGTGAGACAACCAACCCCACCTGACCTCTTGACAAAGATTTTATGCTAGCTACCACGTCTTTAGCTAGCAACTGAAAAGTAGACTAAAATCAAAGCTATTACCTTCCTCTTTTTAATAAGTGTTTGATCATGAAATGCCTAATCGCTTTAAACTTTTATTACAAAAACAAAACCAACATGAAAAATTACTCTGACCCATGAAAATTACAAAATTTCTCCTCACCTCAATGTTTTTTGTCTCTTACACAAAATGGCCAGATAGAAATGTGCACGACATCACGCCAAATATTTGACATCAACATGATGAAACAGCGCCCTCTAGTATGGCTGTAATAAGCACTGTGACAACCGACCCCGGTCTCCCCTACAGTATCTGTGTAAACTTTACAAATAGTCACATACATTTGTAAATCTTGTTTTTATTTATGTATCATAAACATGAATTTTTCTGAAGTATTGAGACATTATTTTTTCATTTATATCAGCTTGAAAGTTCAAAGAAAACTGAAAAATCTCACCTCAAAATCCATTTAGTAGCTGTTTTCGATGATTTCACGAGACCTTCCTCAGCAGATGGAGGTCGCCAGGTGTATTTTTCACTGAAGACTGTGGTGACTGAAATGCATCATCTGTCTTAACTCTTGTGAATAAAGGCATTAGTGCAGCTGTATTAGCATTACATGAACATTTTTATGTTTTATTCTCCAGCTTCCTTGTCTTTTTTTATCTTAGCATAGAAAATTTTGTTTTTTCGTCAAAACAGTTATTTCTATTTCTAAAGATTATCATCCCCACACGTTTATTATGTGGACATTACGTTTGTGTTATCTGCTGATGTCATGCGCGAGCAACAACATGACTGTTTACACACGATTACCACTTCAGAGTCTTGCACAGTTTTTTACGGGAGGATCGTAAGATCACAGCATAATTACTTTATCATCGCAAGAAAACAAAACCCCTCCAAAGCCGCCCTGCCTGCCTCTGCTGCTCTCATCAGCATGCAGATCCGTCCTGCTACAACCACACTCACCCCTCCGTCATCTGAACAGCCACTAACACAGCTGGATACCGCACTAATCACAGCTGTTAAAGCTGCTGTTTACATGGCTGAAAGGAAGTTTTAAGTCACCAAAATGGTCAGCATGCCAAGTGGAGGAGAAAAGAGAATCAGGGATGAATGATGGTGGATGTATCTGATTGTTTCATTATGGTGAGCTTCAGGCTTCATTGTTGTCTGTTAATGTGACCTATAGATCGAGCTGACCTGTCTCAGTCAGGCAGTAGATTTACAAAGAAAAACAAAGACTCCAGTAAAGTTTAAATTATTCATCTGCATGGAAGTGGTGCTGCAGTCACTCTGTATCTGCAGCAGCACTGGAGTGATATAGTTCTGCACAGGCTGGATCCATCAACAGTTGTCACAGCGCTGTAAAACAAACTGGTAATGTTGTGCATTAATTCGACACCCGAATACATTCTCTTGCATATACCTGCTGATACAGTGAATAATCGACGAGTTATGTTTAGCCTTACTGAAAAGGAAAAGGTTACTCTTCATGAAACACGTTCCTTCTGCTGGGTTGCACATCTTAGTCTACAGCAAACTGATTTTTGCTTCAGTTGGGGCTCATTCAACATTGTTTGATGCACATTATTTTTAAGTATTATTTTTTGTACTTAGCTTTGCAGTCCAAATAAATCAAGACGTGTTGTGAAGATCTACAGTATTAGTGTGATTTTGTGGCCACATTTTTTTAGCCGTTCTAGTGGCATGGCTCTGTGTCAGTCCACCACTTTGGTCCAGACTGAAACAACTCAACAACTGTTGGATGGATTACCACGAAATTTTGTACAGACATTCATGCTCCCCAGAGGATGAATCCTGAGGACTTTGGTGATCCCCTGACTATTTCCCTACAGTAGCACCACTAGCAGGTCAAAGTGTTCACTTATCCTGTGAAATATCTCGACAAATATGGACGGATTCTCACAAAATTTGGTTCAGATGTCCACAGTGCCCAGATGAATATCCTACTGACTTTGGTGACTTTGCCTCTATAGCGCCACCACAGGGTTGAGTTGAGGTTTTGAGTGGAAATTCTCAACTACTACTACTATCGGTCTCTATTGTCATGACATTTCATACAGACATTCCTTTCCCTCTCAGGGTGAATTGTATATAACGTTGGTGATCCTCAGACCCTTTAAAGCACCACTGTGCCTACAGCCTCACAGAGCTGCGAGCGTGCCTGTACACTGAGTCTTGTTTAAGAGCTACTTTTTAAAAACACATTTCATAGCATCGTATCTTGTAAAAGGTCTTATAGGATGAAGGATAAAGACTCCCGTTGTCGAGGCCTGTATGATACAATTAACCTGTTATTTATTATGTTTTGAGTCATAACTTGTTTCTGGAATTAACATTGATATATGCAGGATGTAGTAAATAAATACATATCAGATACAGAAATAAAAGTCTTTAGGGCTGTTTCTTTGTATGGAGGATAAGTGTTTAATATTATATAAATAAATAGATAATTATGAAATAAATAACGATATAAAGTGTAAAACATATAAAAGAAACAATCATTTGTGAAGTGATTTAAGAAATTATTAAAACTCAACTAATGGTGACGGGGCGGTGGCAACACTACTGTCATGAAAAGTGACAGTATGAAATAAAACCCGACATAAAATATAAGTGTCACTGGGAAAAATCCCATTATGAAATAAAAACAGACTTTTGAATAACTGTATTTCTACACTGAAATAAAAGATATCCAATAAAACAATAAAACTACAATAAGAATAATGAAATAACTTCAGAATAATGAGCTGAGTTTTAATAATTCATTCAATTATCTCACGAATTGTCGGGTCATTTATATATTATTTATTCACATTTATTTATTTCATATTTTTAATCTATTTAATATTGAACACTTTGGGTCTCCATATATTTATACGTATTTCTCAGTAAGTATAGTACTTGTATTTGTATTCTACTTTATTGTTGTATTTTAAACATACATATTAAATATACACGCATACACACCATATGCTAGATGTGCTGGGGTTGGACATATTTGACTGATTTTTATTATTTTATTATTAAATGTAGTTCAGGTACATCAGGTACAGTTTGTATGGCACAACCATAGACTGTATATAAAGATATCTTTATATACAGTCTATGGGCACAACCCTCTACAAAGGCAGACAGCACTCACTGTTAGTACAGCGTCATTTCAGCACGGAGGCAGCTCTGCAGCTTCCACCACGTGTGAATCAAAAAGGACCAAAGGAATAAAAAGAAGTGAGCCACACTATAATCCCATGAGCTGAACGAATGCCACCGCAGATGAAATGCGATGATTCAGCACATCAAAGGTTTTTCGAAGGTTACCCTCGAATGATATATTTAAGTTTTCTTGTGGGGGAAATGGAGCTGTGTCCCAGTGGTGTTTATCATCCTCATCAAACACATTAACTGTACACCGCACTGCCTACAGATGAGACTGAATCTTTCATCACACTTAACTTCCAGTTGGCAGTAGATTAGTTGACCCTTATGATGTTGAAGTTTTCTTCACGGAGTCTTTGATATCGCTGACGATGCCGAAGATGTCAGCTATCAAATTCACATCTGGTCTGCGATCACAACCAATAACAGATTTAAATGAATCAAACTGGGATCACTGATCTGAGGCAGCTGAGTGTTTAAACAGGCAGCGAGGCTAAGTGGCTCTTCTCAGAGAATCACTTTGATATCCTCTGCTCCTGGACGCTTCACAGCTTTACACATTTCCCTCATCTCTGTTCTGCAGAATGTTAACAGCCATCAGAAATGTCAGCACTGACGGATCCTCCCACACTACGGTTTGAAGGAGCAAATATAAAAGATGCAAATGTATGTAAATCGTCCTGGTTGTTGAGGGGGAAGTCGTTGCTGTGTGTTGGCTTCATTTAACAAAGAAATAAAAGAGCTTAGTGGTTTAAATTGTTTGAAAAGAATCATACTTCAACGAACGTGAATTTTCTTTCTTTTTGTTCTGGAGACACATGTCAGCTTTCTGTAGAGTCCTTCACACATGTAACTGTAAGAACGAATTGGTTCACAGGCACAACCAGAGTGTCTCCTATTGACATTTATTCACTT
Source organism: Oplegnathus fasciatus (assembly GCA_003416845.1). Taxonomy (NCBI): domain Eukaryota; kingdom Metazoa; phylum Chordata; class Actinopteri; order Centrarchiformes; family Oplegnathidae; genus Oplegnathus; species Oplegnathus fasciatus. Next base: position 51,310 of record NTHP01000192.1, on the reverse strand, counting down.
GATGAATCATCTGTAAAGCAGAAAAACCTCCAGCTACAATGAAAGACGTGACGTTTTGAAAAAAACATTGTTTTTATTTTCATCAAACAGGATTTTGTTGATAACCAAACAACTAGAATATGGGTAAAATCTGTATATTTCTATGGCATGTCACTCACAACATCACTGTTATTCACCAACACTACAGTTACACTGAACAACTTTAAACCAGTGCGTTGTCAGAGAGGAACGACACCACTGTCCGTCGAAAAATCACTCCTTGAAGGCTATCATTATTCTAGATTCTTTTTCTTATTGTCAACAAATCCCATGAAAAGATCAACTTCAACAATGTGTTATTCAGTACCTCCACAGGATCCGACTTCCTTAACCTGTCTGTGGCCTCGGTCCCAAGCCCATTGGTTCCTGCTGAAGATGTAAATATTAAATATAAAAAGCAGGCCACAAATATATAGTTATATTGTTTAAAAAAAGCCTCAATAATTTCCTAAAACAGCTGGTCACTGTTGTTTTCAGCAAACATTACTCAAACAGGAGCAAACAGTGCATTTGTTGGGGACTATTTTCAGCAGCGGATTAATACACATTAGATGGTATAATACAGTATTGGAGCTCTATGGCAAAGTGGAATAAGCTGCATACATCAGGCTCTGGCTACACAGACAATACTTATTAGTGGGGTCAATTAATTGTTTGTTTTAGTCTTATCGTGGGATTTGATGACAATAAAGAAAATGCAGAAAATCACCAGCTGTAAGGCCTCGTCTCACCGGCATTTCAAACGGCTACAATGTGTGGCGAAATGAATTCATCCCTGTCAAATTGCCGGGGGTAGTTTATAGGGGAGAACTATATCGGTGGGACTTTCTCTTCAGTTCAACTTTGGTGAACTCTGACCAGTGAGTTTGCGCCACTGACCAATAGTAGATTTGAGGGAACGGAGAGCCGGAGAGTCCAAAATGGAGGAAACTGTCATAGCTGAGCTGTGTTGCACCCTCCAGTTTTATTTAACCTCCTCTGTCGGAGTATAAAGTGATTCAAAAGAAAAGGAATAGTTTGCTGACATTTGTGAGACAGGAGTTGATGGTACAGATGCATCTTTTGAATCGACTGTGTGAACTTATTGTCCCGTTAGCGACCAAGCTAAGAAGGTTGCTAAGTGACAGTTAGCAAGCTCATTGCTTTGCAGAACGTTTCCCCCTTCAAAAACTCTTCTATTTAATGATATGATGTACAATCCGGAGAACAAAATGGTCCAGCACGTAAAAAACAGAAAGAAGCTCTGAGAGCTATTGTGACGGACTAGAGCTAGCAGGTTAGTTTACCAACTAGCCATGCGAGTAGGCACTACGTCACCAAGCCTCTAGAACCAAATAAAGACGCGTGGATGAATTTTGTTGTGTTACTTTCTGGTGTGACCAGGCCTTTATCTCTTAAATGTGAGATTAGCCAAATCAGAAAACAGGAGTGAATAAGGAGGTTCAAGTGTAAAACTGTTGAGTTATTCTTGAAAATAGTTTGACAAAACATAAAGTGACACTGTACTGAGGCTGAAGGTCAAACATCTGTTTCCTTGCTTGATTTGCACACATCACAGTTTACGTCCGTGACGTGCTGCTAACATTACACCACACTCTCAATGGACTGAAAAATTCAAATGTTGGATCTTGCTAAACATTTTATTTTGCTGTATTCTTATGCAGCGTCCTCCAGCCGCGCTCAGTCTACAAGATTATCCGGCTGTCAGTGTTACCTGTTCGGGTTCCTCTCAGCAATCAAGTGCTGCACTGCAGTCGGTTCTGCTGCAGGATGGAGGACCGTCACTACGTCTTCTTCACCAAAGACTGAACTCTCTGGAATCAAGGATGTGGCAAAGACAACAATGTGTGGCCTCAGCTGTTGTGATTTGGGGGGAAAAAGAAAACACAAAGGGATGAACAATGCACTTTGAAGTTTTAGCAACTTTTGTCATTAAAATCCCATCTGTGCTTTGGGGTCTTGGAGAGAGAGGGCGGCGTGTGTTTGAATAACAGCTGCTGTCGCTCCTCTTTCTGCTTCTCATCCTCCCTCTATCAGCAGCGCTCTTTACACATGAGCTGAATTAACACATGGGGGGGTTCCTTNAGCAGATTAGCATTTCAAAAACACATTAACTGTCTCTGCGTGCAGTGAACGAGGTGACAGACAGCCACGGCGTTACAGAGTCTGTGCTGCTGTCAGTGTTAAAAGCTTTACTCTTCAGAGACATTTAGAGAGCTGGGAGAGGAAGCTCCCAGCAGGCTGCATACAGCAGGGAGGAGAAAACTTTTATAACAGAGTGAACAACCTGTACAAGCCTTAAAAAGCGTGCAAACTATAGGAAACTACAAACGTTTAATGCTCATGGATGTATTTTTGTTCCCTGCTTTTGTTGTGCTTTCATGTTACGATGGAAAGAACCAACGAGAGAAAGGAGAGGACAAAGTATAAGAGGAAGAAAAAGAAAGAAAGGAGTAAAAATGAAAATAAAGTGAAAAATAAATCCCTACTGCATGAAAAGTCTCTCGACCAGTAGCTGCCAGACTGCAGTGAACCTTCTCAAACAGTACAAATATGCTATGTGCTCAAGGCGATGTGTGTGTGATTGGAGTAAGACTATGCTGACTTTGAAGATGCCACTAGTTAATACCAAAATTCTGTGGTAGCACAATGTTTCTGGAAGAAAATCACTCATGAAAATGATTAATTCATGTGCCGACTGGAGTTAGAAAATCATCAAACAATGTCCTGGTATTTGGTGGATGCATACAGGCTGCAAGGACTGCTTGCAAATTTTCCAAGTGTACAAGGTCACAAACGTTTCCTTTAAATAGGGCTTTGAGGCTCTACAGCCTCTGAAGAGTGCATACCGTTACTCCCACAACAAAAAGGCATAACACGTGAACAAACCACCAAACGCAAACTCCAACAGAAGTACTCTTCCTGAGGGCCTAATTATAGGTCAAACATTTCCACTTCCAGTTAAGCGAACATCCATTCATTATCCTCATAGAAAAGTGCATCAGCCAAATGACTCCAGTCACGATTCCAAGCACCCCGATTCACTGAAATAAAGTTGTGTTTTAATACTCTAAATCAAGCAATAAAAACAAAAATCAGTTTCCCCTAAGAGTATTTGCAACCTTTCAGTATGACAGAGTAACAATAGTTAGATTTAGACTGTAGACATTACTTCCACATTTACATTTTTGAATATTTACAGTTGAGACGAGGATATCAACACCTTTTACGTCCAGCACTGTTGCCTGTTTGTATCAGTATGTACATTATATACAGTAAAAGAAAAAAAACTGTGTGCATTGTTCCTTTTTTGCTTTCCATATTCTGTGGAGCCACAGCCTCCGGCGAAGTCTCTGAGTGGCTCTGAGTGCAGTGTAAAGTCCTGAGGCGTAGCAGGACGCCCCTGTCTGCAACCTCTGCTTCAAAAACCACCAGTTCATCAGGTCATCAGGCCTCCAGTTAAATGAAATACTCCTTTGGGTTTTCACCAGAGACATTCTGGGAGTCAGTCTGGTTGTTGAAAGGGAAATCTTGGCTGTCCTCCTGTTTGACTCCCTTCACTTCCTGGTTTCGATACGTCTCTTTTCTCCGGTAGAGGAATCTGGCAGTTATCGCCAGACCCGTCACAATCACAAAGATCACCACTGCTATGACACCTGCGAGGTAGAGGACATTTTCACATATTCAGACATTTTGGGTAATATTTTTGTTTGATTTGTTACCGAGAGTTAAGACGAGAAGATTGATATTAATTTCGTCTCTGTGAGATTAGTTTAGCAGGCCTGTGACGTGTTTAGCCTAGCTTAGCACAAATACTGGAAGCAGTGGGAAAAGGCTAGCGAAGATCCATAGAAAGTGCTTTCCAACAACTTTCCACGTTGTATCATGTGCATTTAACACGTGGAGAGAAAACAAGACATTGTGACTTAACAGTTAGCTTAGACTGTGAAGTTATTTCTTGACCAACAGCAGCTGGATGCAGTGACCCCACATGGTCCTTACTTGCAGACATTATACGCTTTCCCATTTCTTAATCAAAGTGCAGATTGACTCTTGGATGTATTAGTGGCTAGCTGGCTAGCTAACAAGACATCCATATTGTAACTCAGCTTTGATATTTTGACGTGTGTTCATCTCTCCGAGTCCTGGAAAGCCTTGTTGCTTGCTGCCTGACACACCGACTCTCTTTAAAGTAAATCTATCACAGTAGACTTTGGTCACAGAGCTTTGTGAAACTACTGTGAAGTCGAAACATGATTTCTGCCCATCTCTGCCTCCCCTGGGTATGCGAGTTCTTCTGCCCCGCAGTCTGGTTGTTCTACTAATCTAACTTCAACACACAGAGAGCAAAATTTCACACATTTGGACTCAGCTGGTCTCTTCTGTTCAGCACATTTCATTATCCAGAGAAAGTTTAATCTAATTGGAATTCCAAAATACAGCTGAAATCAATTTTGCACTATATTACTTTAGTTTGCATTTGAAGAGAGAGTGAAAGTTTCTCCCAGCGGAGGTTTAATTAGTTCAGCTGTCCTTTGTGCACTGAGACAGAGAGTCACAGAGATTTAATGGACACTTTTAACTCTCTCACTTTTTTTCTGGCTTAAAGGAACCATTCAATCTTCACTTTCAATCAATCTGGCCGGGCAGAAGAGCAAATATTTAGCAAAAACTTTTTACTTTTGATGGAATTTTTTTTGCCGATCACATCACCTTTGCTCATCAATGAAATATTGAGTGTAATCTCTGACCAATACAAGTCCAATACAAACAGTAAAACAAGGTGAAACAGTTCAGTACCTCCAATCAGAGCCGAGTCAGTCCTGATGGCATTGACTAGAGGTTGACCTGAACCCACTGAACCAGACTGGTCTACAGCAGAGAAAGGGAGAGGTAGAAGAAATGAAAGGTAAGAAGATAGAAGAGAAAAAAACAGGGAAATGGACACGTGGAAGTGAAAAACCAAAGGGCACCAAGAATTAGAAGAGGAGATGATGAGAAGAATAACAGAAAAGCAGAAAGGAGATGTGAGATCAGAAAATATGATGAAAAAAATAAACAGGTCAGAACAGAAAAGAGAGACAAGGAGAGAAATTCAGAGACAACATCACAGAATCATCATTCAGAGCAGGCAGGAAATACAGCAGCAGCTCTCCAAAGGACTCTATTAAAGCAACATGAAGCGGGATGAAAACAACACCAGAGGAAAGAAATGCCACTGGAAACTCCCCTTGGTGGTCCAAATTAATTATCTCATCAAGCACATTGTCATGTGTCTCCTCAACAAGGTGTACATACTTAATGAGGCTGTTATACAGTTTGAATATGCAAGAATACACACACACACACACACACACACAGAAACAAACAGGAAAACTAAAGAAATGACAAACACAGATTTCTATGCATACATCATTACATCATTTTCAGGGGCACAGTTCAGCATCTGATTCTTGTTTTTACTGTTGCCAGTCTTTTAGCCAACCTACTATTAGACATTTACCAAAACAGAACATTAAAAAAGGGTCAGCAATTACTGGGCATTTAGGGTAAAGAGAAGACCGGTGACATTTAAAACGAGAAGGCAAAAACATCCTCTGAATAACCTTTTTTGGGGGGCTTCGCGCTTTTCTCATGTTAGTTGTGCTCTGTCACATATGAACTCCCGTCTGCTGTGAACAACCACAGGTGATTTGAGGGAGCGTATGGCTGGGCGATTCTTTTTTTTTTGATCAACCGCCACAGCAGACTACACATGGCAGGTGGATTATACGCACAGAGACAAACCAATGCTATGAGCTGGAGTGATGCCCCCTGGCTGCAGGTTTTCACTTTATTTTAAGTGGCTTCCATCGATATTTATACTGTATAATAACAATGGATCAAATTACATGTGAAAACAACGTGAAAGGGGTCACTTGTAGCGATGAATGAGAATTATCACCAAAATCTGTGTGGTCTGGAAATTTCCTGGAAATTTCATAGTGCCGTTTTCGGCTGAAGCAGCCAGCTGTTTTCAACTGAACACCCCTCAGTGTTCACTCAGTCTTGTTTATAGCCTGAAGGGAGAACACGTCGGTCTTGCACAGACAGCAACAAACACAAACCACCGCATCGGCAAAACGTAAAAAATGAATACATAAGAAAACTCAGCTGGAAGACAGACTGGTTGTGGACCAATGTACTCTGGAGGAAGACTGGAAGAATCCCAAAACAGAAAATGGAACCTAGACAGTAAAACATTATCACCTTACAGTAAATCACTCTCTCTCTCTCTCTCTCTCTCTCTCTCTCTCTCCAGTGCACTAGCTGAAGTGATATAACTCTCCAATCTCACCTGCCCACAGCCAAAGGATAAATTTAAACTGACAACTCCTTACAAGCTTTTATACCCAAAACAGATCTCCTCTCACACAACAGAACCTGAAAACAACCAACGGTAAATTAACTCTTTCTAACCTAACCTACAAACCTGACTCCTCCCCTCTCACCTGACAGGTGGTGTGTGTTCTCTGCTGCGTAGGGATTGGCTGAAGCCGAGGAGCCGCAGTTGGACTGAAGTAAAGGTCCGGTGATGATGACGGGGCTGGTGTCCGGGTGGAGCAGAGCAGCTTTTAGAGGGCTGATGGAGTTAAAGTGGACCACCGAGAGACAGCCAGTAAAACCGAGAGACGCCAGCTTGGCCAGGTCTGGATCCATCTCGTCAGACTCTGGAGAGAGATGAGTGAGAGAGAGAATAAAAAAGAACTCTGCAGCTTTGCTTTTGTCTCGGATCGTTTTAAAATTGGTCAGATTCTTACAATCAGCCAGATGGTCTTCTCTTTTGACAACCATGAAATTTCAGACTTCTATCGCTGAAAAAAAGTCATAATATCTTGCTAAGACAAGTCAAGACCAGTTACCTTGAAACAAGTTTAATAATTTAATGCAAATGGTTCCTGACAAGATTACTCATCTTTAAGAAAAATACAATTTAATCACCTTAAAATATTAAGATATTATGACTTCTTAAAAAAGTCTTTTTTGCCATGTGTTCCCAGAGACAATACAAAACTGCCCTGGAAGAAGGAAGAATTATAATAATAATTGTCAACTGTTTCCCATAAAACTCAATTTGTTTCCATAATTTTCGAGAATCATGACAGGTGACAGTTTCTTAAAAGAGTAGTTCGACTTTTTGGGAAATACGCTAATTTGCTTTTCTGCCGAGAGCTACATGAGAAGATTGACGCTATTACTTTAGCTTAGCTTAGCACAACGACTGGAAACAGGGGAAACTGGCTAACCAGGCTCTGTTCAAAGGTAATAAAATGCGCCTACCAGCGTCTCTACAGGTCATTAATTAACATGTTATATCTGATTGAGCTGATTGTAGCTTCATATTTACTGTACAGACATCAGAGTGGCATCAGTCTTCTTGTCTAACTCTCTGCAAGAAAGCAGAAAAGTTTATGTCCTAAAATGTTGAACTATTCCTTTAATACAAGTGCAGCGACCAACCTCATTCTTTGCGATACTGGAGCTCATTTCTTTATCCTGAAACAAGGAAAATTTTCTTGAGAGCAAGTGGAGACATTTCATCACGTGGGCAGATTTTGGCTCTTAAAGAAAAGTAAAAAGAAAATTAAGATGTGGATGTTTACTGTGAAATTAAATTTGGGATGGGTGTTTTATGCAATGTGGCTTAACCGGAGCCCCTGAGTGTTAAAGAAAGAGCTCAGAAATAAAACTTTATTTTTCTGTACTAGTGATTGAACTTTTAACCTTTCATTTGGAAGCTGTACTCTCTCAACCAGTAGGATGACTCACGAATCAATAAATCACGACGCACACTGACAGGCTCATTGACTCTGCTTCATTTCCCCATTATCAGACTAGGACAATAGTTGCAGCACATTGACTCTAATGATTAGCACACACACATAACCTCATACACACCCTCATTACCGCAGACAGACTGTCAGTGACTCAGCTTCCACTCAGCATCTATCACGCCTCAAGACAGATGTGCACTCTCACCTCTATCTGTTCATTTTATTGACTTCATCATTCTCCTCCGCTCCTTCACAGCAGTGTAAACAGCAGCTGTGAAAGCCGACATTACCGCTGTAAACAGCTGCATCAGTGTCTGTTCAGATGACTGAGAGGTGACTGTGTTACCACAACACATCTGCATGTTGATGAGAGCAGCAGGAAACATTACTGCAGCCTGTAAGCTCCTCTCAGCAGAAACAATCTTTACTCCATCACCCCTCTCCCCCTCTCCCCCTCTCTGCCTCTCTGTATTCCTTCCGGGTCCATTAGGTAGGCTGATGGATGACAGGGTTGGCAGGAAACGACAGAAAATCCACTTTCCTGCTGCTTTTCTGATCCTGATCTGACTCTCTGCCTCCTCTGGTTTGAGAGGGGAGGACCGGTGACATGCTGACATGACGGGGTTAAAACACACCGAGCTGAGTTACACCATACTGCAGCTTTACACCCATAAAGACTAAAGATCTTGGAGACTTTCTATTAGTTGCTCCATACGATACGTAGTGTGCATGTTTGCTACTACACACAAGGATTCTGTCTTATTGTACATTTAGTTGTTTTGAATTATTTAACGACAGATATGAGTGTTTAAAGGCAGAAACCAATGACCAACATTGTGAAATGAAGCTGCCAATGTCAATTTTGGTCTCAATAAAGAAGATTTTTATCATTTCTATGCCCCGAAATGCAAGTAATGACGTTTTGTCAGCACCGGCAGAGTAGGAATCCCAGGTAATTAAAAAAAGGGAAAATAAAGAATCCCCACATGACATGTATTCATACATGCATGAGTGCGATTTAATTCAAAATCTTCTGAAATCTTCTAAAATATACCAAATGAATGAATAAAGCTTTACCACATGTGCAACATGACACTAACACACACTGCTTTCTTTCACTACACTTGGTTAAAGTATTAAAGGACCACTTCAGCAAAGCAAAGCAAATGCAAAAATCATAAACAGAACTCTTCTAGACATGTTCTGTATCACTGCAAAATCAATCATTTTATCATGGTCATTATTTGGTATTAGCTGATGCATGCCTCTGATGAAAGCTATTTCAAATAGCAGACTTGAGGTTTCACAGCTAATAGCCAGTGAGTTTCCTTTTAAACTGACAGTGCAGTTTCTGTGTCTGTGTCTTATCAGAGCGCTGTGACTGCAGCCTGCGGCCTCTCAGCCCCTCGTGTTATTAACAACTTACTTCTCAGTCCGTCTCTCATGGAGTCGCTCAAAGAGAACATGAATAAGTCATGACAGAGCCAATTACTGTCTCACCCCGACTCTGTTTCAGGTCCCTGTCCAGGACTACACACAGGAGCTCAATGAGGACGTGGTTTAACCCTCCCAGAGGGTGAGTTTTTCTTTTACAGGCTTAAAATCTGTGCAGGTGCCTTACAGGAAAGTTTAACTTGAACTTGACCCTACACTCATTTACTGATGCTAAACATATCCATACCTGCTAACGCCTTGGACACACAGGAGGCGGAAGCGCCGTGATATGACAATTCTCCCGAGAGCAGTAGCCGGGCTGTTCACACCAGACGTGCATTTCTTTTGTAATCACATGTAGAGCTGGTCTTTATCAAGTAATAACCTTATGAATCTATAACGTAATGCTTTTTATGTGTTCCTGAATAACACTGTAGACAACTCCGTGCTTTACACTGTACATGTATGTCCACTTCTTGTGCGCCTATGGTAATGAGTTTTTATCGGGGTAAACGCTGAATGAATGGCCACAGTACAGACAAAGTGTTTGTTAGGTCTGTAGCTTCAATAATGTACAATTGACATATTACAACCATAATAACGTGTTTGTTTATCCAGTTTATCCAGTTATCAGTGTGTTTTCGTGGCCAGATTCACTCGCGGCGAAATTAGAACAGATGCCGAAACCATCGCTGCAGATCGCGAGCCGCCCGCAGCACTTCCTGTACAGCCCAATTGGTTATCATTGGCGCCGAAAGGAAGCGGGCAGCGGGCGCTTCGGGGCACTTTGTGCGTCCCCGCCGTAAGGCTTCTGTCTAACATGTTTCTCTCTTTTTATCTCTCCAGATTATGATAAAAAGTGAAACTTAAAACCAGCATAGGTCATTAACATAACTGGAGTAAACGATGCATAAAGTCGGAGAGGCACACAAGCATTTTATAGTTAGATTTTTATCTGAGTTTGCATCACTAGTTTGCATTATTGAGTTATCTCATTTTCATCCATTTCAAAAAATATCAATACTGATGAATTACAGGATGTATTTCAATAAAAACTTGAACATTTTGTCTTAGATTCGCTTTTTTACGTGCATGATTTTCTTTTATACACATTGTTGAGCATTGTCGGAGGGAGCCAGAGAATTAAGAATTTCATTGCCAACGACTGCTTCACAATAAAAAAAAGCACTTGAACTTGAAAATAGTGTTTAATAATCCTCACTAGAGAATTTGATCAACGCCATTAAACAGCAGATGGACTAAATCGTGGACTTCCAGTTAAAAAAGAATGAACAACCTTTGTAACGAGTACATAATTAACTTCACTTAGACATGCTAACACGTCTGCTTCAGCCATTGAATGAGTGTAAAGTACCATGTTAGCTAGCTTATGCTAACCTTGTAATATTTATATACTTAGAACACAAGTCTTTCTAAACAAAAAAATGACACTTTGAATCTGATCAAGACATTGAATCTTTTTTCTGTCTTGTGTAACAGTTAACGGTGTGATTGGTAAACTTCCTGCAGCGGCTTTATGACCTCCTGAACTGAACTGCTCAGACTCTGAACACTGAACTCTTGAAATTAAATAGAAACATAATAAAATGCTAAAGTAGCTCTTACATTTTGCTTCAGACTTCTTCTTCAGATAACCTGATTAATATTTCCATTTGGTGCAAACCGCTGAAACTACATTTATTTCTCTAGATATTCCTAAACTGCGTATCAGAGCTGTTATTCAAATGAGTGTAAGTCCAAGTGCTCTTTAACTAAAAAGACCTTGTCTGTGCTTTTACTGCCTCCTCACTTACCGTGCACTCTGCCCAACATAAGCGACTTGATGGCGTTGAATTCTCCGTCAGATGTCAGATTGAATTCTTCTCTGGCGTTTTGGTCAATCTGAAAGAGGAGAAATATTTTTTTATTTAATTATTTCCTAAATTGATTCTGGGAAAATTGTGTTTTCTAGTGTTGAAGCCCTGAAGTGTAGCATCTGAAGCTTTTGGTAGAAGAAAAAAAGCTCACGGAGAGTACAAGATGGGAAGAGTTCAACCCGTGGGGAGCGTAAATGTGGTCCAGAAACATCAGGATTTTATGTTTTGGGGACCAAAACACACCCAACTTTAATTAAATCTGTTGTAAATAGTTGTTGAGATATCTTTCTCTCCAGACTACACTGTCACCTTAAGCTTCTAAAGATATAACAATTCAATATGATGGAAACAGATAAGATGAGATGCACCTCATATTTCAATGGAGCCTCACAACACGGTGAATCAGGAGGCTGCACCCAAGCAGGACGAGGTCACCTTGCATTTCAGGGTGTTGATAATTATACAGACATTCAGGCTGCTGGCTCCTGCTTAGATGAGGTTTAGCTCATATATCATCTGAGGCTGTTGTTGTGTAACAAGATAAGAGATTCAGTAGATCCAGATACGATTACAATGCTTCATATTTCATCTGGAGCTGTTTTAATGTGGAGTTTGTCCCTGCTGCCCTGCCGTAGCTGCATCCAGGACAGCAGCTGCTGGTGGCTGAACTGAGAGTTAAGTGCTGACTGGGGCTTTAGTATACATAGGAATATCAAAATACTGCACCATAGTACACACAGGGAGTAGATGGGACTGCCTGTGTGTATGTGTATCTGTATGTGTGTCACTGTGTTTGCCCTTGAGATCGGCGCCTCATTTGGCAAACATGGAAAATTGTTAGTGTTTGGCACCTTGTCTACTCCGAGCATCAGCAACACAAAAGCAGCAGCTGCATTTTCACAATACTGTACGATACACAGTGTATGAAAACAGACTTGAAAAAGACGTGTCAACACTTTAATTCTCCCTATTTCTGCATTCATAAGCAGTAGATAAACATTGAACAAGTGGTTTATAATACATTAAAATGTACCTGTAAGCACACATAAGTGTTTATTAATGTAATTTTCAACAACTATAACTCCTCCTGTCTGTCATCCATAAGTGGAGGCTGCTGTGTAAACAGATAATTAATGACAATGTAGTGTAATAGTATAAAAGATTTATATCTAGGACAATTGCTGACAAATAATGTAGGTTAATATACACATAAAAACATCAACTTATAACTGCTTATAAATGCTAAATAGGGGAGCTGAAAGTAAAGCGTTACCAAATTGGTCTCTCTTTCTCCTCCTCCTCATCCTCGCTCAGTGGCCTCCCTGTTTACTTCCATACGACAGCGTGCTGCGTGTGTCGTCTTTGTTATTGTTCTTTTGCGCACGTGGGTCAGTTCAGGACCGTGACCGGTTCACACTGGAATCTGATGTTGGCCACATTTAAAAAATAATGTGAACAGCCAAACAAAAAAATCGGATCTGAGTAATAAATCAGGGGCGGCTGTGGCTCAGGAGGTAGAGCGGGTCCTCCACTAATCGGAAGATCCCCGGCTCCTCCAGTCCGCATGTCGAAGTGGCCTTGGGCAAGGTACTGAACCCCACATTGCTCCCGAAGGCATAGCCATCGGTGTATGTATGTGTGTGAATGAGTTAGATTAGATCCTGATGAGCAGGATGGCACCTTGCATGTAAGCCTCTGCCATCAGTGTATGAATGTGTGAGTGAATGGGGTGAATGGCATGTATCATAAAGCGCTTTGAGTGGTCGGAAGACTAGAAAAGCGCTATATAAGTGCAAGTCCATTCACCATTTCCATTTAATAAATCCGTAGCCATAGTATGTAGCTGGTGAAGAAAGTGAAACTTTCATATTGTGCTGAGTTGGTGGAGACCAAACTAAAGGGATTCTGTTCTGTGTCTGCTGGATGTGTACGCAGGCAAATTGCTTGCTAAGGTGTTATCTACAAGAACGTGGTGAACTGATGAGGTGGTTTTACCTGCACAAACACGGAGTCTGTCAGTCTCCTGATGGTAACAGTGTGTAGTTGTCCGTTGGCAAGGCTCTTCACTCCGCTCCCCAACACTTCAACATCTCTGCTGCTGTCCAGCTTGTATCTCACCTCCAGCATGTCTTCACACACACAACACACATCAAACCACAGGGTTAAATTTCAGATCTCACAGCAATGGGAACAGCCTTCAGAGCTATACTTTTGGAGGGAGACATTTACGCTTGAAACATCACCATCATCATTTCAAACGTTCCAGGTGAAGTTTTTCTTTTCCTGAAAATGGCCTCGTCATGTCCTATAATCTTGGCTAACAGGGTAAACACATATTTAATCCTTCAAAGAATAATCTGAATATTTTAGAGGTATAAGAGGTTGCTCAATATTAGGAGGATAAGAGCTAATTCCCTATCAATAACAGAACTAATCTAATTAAATCTAATTAATTCTCCTAATATTCAGAACACTGAGTGTAGATTTAACAAAAGCCCTGTGATGTCTTCAGAGAGGTATAAGACATTACAGTTTGTCCTTTACAGCATGTGTTATATTTGTGTAAATAAACATAATAAATCATATATCAAAGCCTCCCAACTACAACTCACTACTTGTCTTTCCTTTGAGGGAATAATTAGTTACTGTGGGAGGACCTACAGCTACCTGCTGCTGCTCTGATAACAAATTTATTCCTGAAAAAGACGCCTTAAATTGAGAGTTCATGTTTGGGCTGAGGAGGTGTAACTGCAGTTGAGGGTAAAAAGAAATGAGCAATCTCAGGGCAAATAAGAGAAAGCTCTCAGGGATTTAATTGGACACTTCAGTTTACGTGCATTTACCTGACGACTCAACGGCTAGCATGAAACCTTAATACCCTGCTGTCCATCAGCTTTCTCTGACTCATTAATACCAGAAAAAATCCATTTACAGCTAATCTAGCAGCAAAGTGCTGATTTTATTAGACTCTGGGATGCTGAAAATGTAATTTTAAATTCAAAGTGCCTCCTACTACTCTTAAAAGCCAAACTCAAAACATAATTATTTCACACAAAAGTTTATAAAACACATCAGCAAGTTTTCTGCTGTTTTATTCAGCGGCACACTGACCTGCCACACATTAGCAGCCCACTAGACCTTTATTCCCTCAGCATCACTCATTAGGTCTCAGTGATAAGACCAGTGAACACTGTTTTTTTCAGCCTGAGACAAAACATAATAGCTGGTCAGGCTGGACGGATTAAAAGGCAGTAGAAGCTGACGGGGTGAATCCAGAAAGAGGAGAGATCTGACAGATGCTGATAGATCTGGTAAAGCTGCAGAGCACAGCCGAGGAGGAGGAGGTGGAGAGGAAGAAGGAAAGGAGGAGAGGTCGATATCAGGAGAAGATGACAGGACAGGAATGAGAGACAGGGGGAGAGGTAAGATGAGAGGCTGGGAGGAGACGCAAACAGAGAAAAGTAATTGAAAAAAGTGGAGGGAGGAAGACGAAGAGAGGCGGAAAGGAAACTCTTGAACAGACTCGTAATCTGTGAGGTTTGAAAACTGTGGATAAAAACAAGAGGAGAGAACAAAAAAGGAGAAAATGAGGCAAGACAAAGGAGAGAAACAAGATTCATGAAACATTGTATTAACAGGGAAGGAAGGAGCAAGAAACTTGTGGATAAAGAGGACGTGATGAAACTTTAGAATAAACGTCTTATTCTCAAGTTTGAATAATCTTGTTGAAAAAGCATTCAAATAAATGAAACCCACAAAGACAAACAAAAAAAAGAGGAAGAAGGATTAAATCAAAACAAGACGCTCTGCCTCAAGCTTGAGCAACACCCAAACAAACAAACTCCTTCAAAATAAGAGCCTCCTCACCGTGCTTGTTGATGAGCAGGGCCAGGTACTCTCTGTAGTAGGAGCTGACGTAGAACAGCACAGCCGGACTCTGGTTCGTCCTGAAGCTCAGGGAGACGTTCTCTCCTCTCAGCGTCATCTCAGAGTAGATGGAGGACGGCAGGGCGCTGCTGTTCCTGCTTAACTCGTACGGCTCCTTGAAGGTGTAGCTGACGGACGTCTCCGACTTGAAGCTGGC
>NTHP01000192.1:8255-20256 GCA_003416845.1 Oplegnathus fasciatus | reverse complement strand
GGAAAGCTTTCGCATTGCTGGAAAGGTTATCATGGCTGTATGTGTAAAAGTTGTGATTCTAGCGGAGACCCGAGACAGATCCCTGAGGACCACCAGCTCTGATCAAAGCAACAAAACACAAGCAGGGAAAGATTATTAGAGAACAAACCCTCCTAACAGAGAGGCTATCAGAGCGCTCAGAGGGTTTTAACTACACATCCTGCTGTTCTTCAGCTCCAACATGGATTACACTCTCTCCACATCAAATGGAGACACTGCTTACAGGAAACACTTAAAAGAGCATAATGAGGGATTTGTGACGTGGAGATCAAAGAACACATCAAAGAATCCAAATGCAGATAAACTCCACCTCGGACCAAAGGAGCAAAGCTCTCAGTGGGACCTTCGAGAGAATTATCATCATTATCATTATCGTATCAAGCACTACAACCTCTAGTGTCTCAACATGAAATCTGCACAGTGTGTACTAAAGCACAGGACAGCACATGAGAGTGGAAAACACTTAGTGAAATGGGGATCAAAGTAATCATCAAAGGTGGTGCATGTGCAAGCCTCAACATCAAGCTTGGAAAGCACAACATACAGAGAATGAATCCAAAACTCAGGAGCTGTGTGACGCTCAACCAGCCTCAGCTCGGAGAAGAGATTTAAAGTCTCAGCATGAAGTCAGGATATTGTCCAATAATACAGATAAAACAGTACAGGGCGATCTGAGTTGTGAGGCGTGTGAGATACGGAACAGTATGGTTTGCTGATGCTGCACACGGGAGAAGAACATATCTGATATATCAGTATAGATAACAGTTAACCCTAAATTATTTACATTGGATGTCTATTCCTCTGTGACATGACGGATTTGTGAAGTTGAAATCAAGATACCTCGGAGGAAGGATGCCTACTTTAAGTTTTTTTTAAAAAGAAACTATGTATCTACATCGTGTTTTAATGCAGGAGTTCTCAGCCTTTTTTGCACCACAAACAGCTTTTATATTGACACTGTTGGCATGAAACCGTGGTATTTACTGAGCATAATTGTTCTCCACACTCCATCAGGACGCACACTGTAAGATTAAGTTAGACAGGGGCACTCCCAATCTGTTTTACGGGTTTTTTATGAATGTTCACAAATCATGTCAGTTTTGGTTCAGGCATGATCGCACCCTATTTATCCTCAAAACATACAAATAAGCCTTGACACAAGTTAGAAAGTGACAGAGGATGGTGCTGAAAGCCCCAAGTTCAATGAAATTCCAATAAAAACAACATACAATAGCCTATAAAGTTAAATTATATAACTAATATTCAGCTTTTGTTGCTAATTCATATCGTTTCCTCATGGCCTGGTAGCAGATGTTTCATGGTCCAAGGGTTAAAAACCTCTGTTGTAGATAACATAGTGATACCAACTGTTTCCATTTAATGTTAATTCCACTGTCATATGAAGGACTTGTGATGTACCTCCATACAGCTGGTTTTCATATAAACAACGTAACTAAACTGTGTTTTATGCCGCTGCAAAGAAGAGTATAGGAAAATTCTGTATTACATTATATTACAGGATGATCTGACGTCAATACTGCTGCATTTCGAGGGATATGCGAGGATCAAAGGAATCCTCAAAATCCTCGTACAGGAGGGTGCTTTGTCTACACACAGCGGCAGAGAGGAGTAAACTCTGTGTCCAGCACATCAGTTGGTCGACAGCAATGCAGCACAAATGTACAAAGGCTTAACTATCCAAACAGGGCAAAATAATGGCTTATAAACCATCACAAAGGAAGTGATTTCTGCATTAATCGCTGAGCTCACTCGAAAATTGCTGCGTACAGATTTTTAGCACCTACAACACAAACAGCAATGAAGGAATTGGAAATTGAACAATGCTGTGGATTATAAATCCATGCAAGGCAATAACACGGCTTATTAATCAAAACGATGGAATTCCCTGCCTTATAAAGCAAGACAGGATTATGGCTCATAAATACAGTGTACATTGAAATATGGCTTATGAATTCATACAAACCAACACAGCGGCTTATAATTCAAACAATGGAAACAGTTTGCTTTACAAATCAAGACCCATATACACGCTGCATGTGGTAAGATGGTTTATGAATTTAAAGAAGCCAATGCTGAGGTTTGTGAATCCAAATAACTCAATACTTTGCCGTACATACTGTATGTCTGCGGGGAGGGATTGTGTGCTTATGAATAAACTATACACAGTGAGATATTTTATATGTACATAGTAATGCTGCAGAGCCAACAGTCACACAACAAGCCCCAAACACAGAAGTGTTAACATTTGCTTAAGCACGCCACCACTTTTACACATGAAGGTTTTTTACTAGTCATAAGGATCCTACTCAGGCTGTGAAAATAAAATGTTCTGTGGCTCTGGAGGGAGTTTCCTCAAATTTGAGAAAATGAGTGACATCACCCGTCCCAGGTATCTCGTCTTGGGTTGCGAAACTACCAAAGCCAAGTTGAGTACATTGTGTGAGTCTGTTCTTTCTTACATGATAATTCCTGTATTTTTTAAATTAGGCTCTACTTTTCACTTCTCTACCATGATCTCAAATGGTACAGACAACTGTTACTGAACTTCAGCAAGCTTTACAGCTTTTTCAAGTCACTCATGTGAGGATATTCACGATTATCCTGATTCACAAATATCCCGATAATGGAAATTCACCACGTGTTTTTTATGGCGATCCACGATAAAATCGTGTATCGCCCCATCCCTAGGTGCAAGTTAGAGGTGTGGCTGATGGGAGTGTTATTCATTTAACAGGTATTTGGTCATTAACCAAAGTATAATTTTGGCCTGCTGGTGGCGCTAGAGGAAAAAGTCATGGAATCAACGAAGTGACTGCAATTCATCCTGAAGGGGACAGGAATGTGTATACAAAATTTCAGAAAAGTACTATAAATATGGTACAAATATATCCATTCCATCCATTATCTATATCGCTTATCCTTTAGAGGTTCGCAGGGTGCTGGAGCTGATCCCAGCTGACATCGGGCGAGAGGCGGGGTACACCCTGGACAGGTCGCCAGACAATTACTGGGCTGACACAAAGAGACGCACGATCATTCATGCTCATATTCACACCGATGGGCAATTTAGAGTCACCAGGTAACCTAACCTGCATGTCTTTGGACTGTGGGCACTCAGAAAAAAAACCCACGCAGGCACAGGAAGAACATGCAAACTCCACACAGAAAAGAAAAATTATATAAAAAGTTAAAGTTCAGAAAAGAAAAGCCGTTGATACTCAAAAATTAATCTGCTTCATCAGGAGTGTGTGGGTGTGGTTTGATCAGATTTGACTGACAGCAGCTTGACAACACGTGCGAACACCCCCACAGCTGTCATCAAATTTTGAATCAAATATGACTTCTTTCTGATTTGCATTTAAAAGTACTGGCATCACCTTTTACCAAATGAATCCCAGAAATCTCTCGTGTGAAATAAGAATAGAAAGAAAAAATCTGTGTTCATATAGGATCCCATCAATCATCTTAAGAGTGATTGAGAAAAAGGTTTATACTGCATTTAAAATTCTGCTTAAATTAATAAAAAACTCTGAAAAGAAGTCATTTTGTTTAGAGTACTTTTACTTTTGACACTTGCTTGCAATAAAGTGTTGTCAAACTGTGAAAGTGTGTCAAATTGTGGGATTGCTACTTTCAGTGATGTAAGTAAAGGATCTGTAGAGTTTTCTTCACCACTGGTGTGTTTAAAGATAACTGAGATGGTATGTAAATATTTATGAGAGGCCTAATTTGCAATTAAATTACAAATTGGTTTTGAATATAAGCAAAACCAGGGTTGATGGGGCTTCTTAATTATTCTTGCAGCCACTCACACAGTGTAACGGTGCCTTATTCTCATTCATTCAGTGTCTTACTGAAGAACACTGTAAGAGAACATAGTGCTGCTGTTACAGTTACGGGAATCAAACCTGTGACTACCTTTTGGTTTCTCCAAACAGCTCGACCTTGATGCTGCTCAAGACACTGCCCCTCTCAAAACAAGAAGGCAGTCAAGTCAGAACACTATACTACAAACATCCATTACCAAACCAATCTGGGAATAAATACCAGCACACTTCCATTCAAACACCTAAATCCATTAGACTTACTCCAGTGGACTGTGCTGATAATAGGTAAACATATACTGTAGGGGTTTAGGCTGGTGGTGGTGACCTCAGAGCGGATTATCGGCTAAACACATTCAGCCAATCAATATTCACCTCGAATTCCCTGCTGCTGCTGCTGCCTTCATCCAATCTCATCAATGTTTGCTGGTTTGTTTTCCCTCCACATTGTGTGTTTACTGATATGAAGTGACATACATAATATTTGCAGAATGATAAAACCTGATAATAAATTATGGATTTTCATTTTTTTTTCTCCTGCAGGTCTACAGATGGAGAGAGAGGTCAAACAGAGAATCTGAATTGTAGAATTGAACTGATGAAGCTGAGATAAACAGGGCTACAGTATTGATGAAGTTTGTATTGGAGATGGTTAATTACACGACTGCCTAATGAATCACTTACAGATTATTTAAAGACCTTCACTGCAAGAAATCACATCACACACTACACTACATATTACTGCTCCCTGATGCATGCTTATTTATTAAACATTATTATTTGTCAGCGGTCGGAAACCATCAACTCAGCACTTTCATATTCAAAAGTGCTGAGCAGCTGATGGCATCTAGCCAATAGCAGTTCAGCACTTTGATACGAATATTTGTTTTCTATGTAGGACTCTGTAGGAAGAGGTCAGACCTGGTAAACTGTACGGTCTATCAGGAGTTTACACTGTAGGGCTGTGGATGAAGAGGTAGCAGAAGTCCTGTTGAACAGATGTGCAGACTCAGCACCTTTTTATATCCAATACTGCTGATCAAACAACAGGATTTAGCCGATAACAGATTAGCATATGTGAAAAAAGAGAACATTTTTAGCGCTTTTCTGAGGATGCACATTAAATCTGGAGGATCGCGCTGATTTCTAAACGTTACTTCCCCGGTAGGTTTAGCTGTGGAGGGAGAGGTCCAGTGCCAGAGACCCCATATTGATAAATGTGTCAAATTGGTATCGTCCATATTTAGCACCACTTGGTGGCATTTAGTCAATAACAGCTTAGCTCAGCTTAACAGCTGCAATTTTCAAGGCAGAAGAGCGGGACTTTATACCTTTTCTCCTCTGTAAAGCCAAACAGCAGCACCGGCGCCAGTAATAAACTAAAAATGATTATTGTCTGAATCTTTACCTGAAATTACCACACAGGAGTGTAACTAAAGAGCATATCCAGTAGAAGCCTCTTAGAGGTAGAATGTTTTGTTGATATAACTAAAACTAGTTAGGACTCTTTTCATGTATAAAACACAACAACTGCAAGAGTTGGAAAAATAACAGGAAAAAAAAGTAAAATACAAAAAAAGTATCGTATGCATTTTGGTATTGTTGGTTGTTGTTTTGTATGTATTTAATGTGTGTATGTTTTTTGCTTGAGCAGAAGGATGTTTCCCTGTATACAGAATACCTTGCCCTTTTTTGCCTGATGAATACGCCGTAGGATCGAAACATCGCTTTTTCTCAGTACAATAAAGTTTTGTGAGCTTTAATCCAGTGTGCGGGTCCTGTCCTGTACTTGTTATCCTGCACCTGGTCCTAAATATAGGACATAATGTATACACAACTGCCTTCCTGCATAATTCATAATAAGAACGGTGACAGTAAGAGCTCTATTAAAGCTGGCTCATACCGCTAATTGGTATTCAACTTAACATGACTTCATTGTTATGCACAAAACGGAGTGCTGCTGCCTGAATTGCCGGTGCATCAATCAGAAATACAGAAATAATGAAGACATATGCCAAACAAATTGCAGTAGGAAAGAGGAACATCTGTCACAAGTGGACATTTACCAAATGTGGACAGAAAAATACTTAATAAATTGGAGAACAAAGAAGATACTGTATGAGAAAATGTATATATACACCAAAGAAGTATGTTGAGAAAGAGACATATAAAGGAAAGAGACGTGAAAGCCCTCGGTGCTGCTACTGTGCATATGTATCTCTTCACCCTCACCTATGAACAGCTGGCTGTTGAGCTGCAGATGGAAGTGTCCATCAGCAGGAGCTTCCTGCGTGGCGGCAGGAAGTTCATCCAATCGGAGCGACGCCTCCTTGACGTTCCGCTCGGCTCGGACTCGATGCCACCGGTTGTCGTTCAGCGGCACGCTCGACTCCACGCGAACCTCCAGCGGTCCGTTACCCACATCGAAGGAGAAAACCACCTGACTGGAGGCTGATAGAGGGAGAAGAGAAGGTGACAGGTTAGACAGGAGGGGGGAGTCAGAGGTAATGATATGATTTATGGAAAGGGTGGAAACAAAAGGGAAAACAAAAAAGAGAGTTGAGATGAAGGAACAGAACAGAATAGACTAGTAGACTATATATAGTAGACCACCATCTTAACAAATTAGACAACACATTGAGATACATGTTTTTTTAAGAACTGACACACTGTTATTGATTTGCATCCAGGCATTCAACGCACATGTCACGGGAATACCCTGATGACAATGTCAGCTTACATTTGTACATTTCCAGGTGTTGAAATGTGAATTAACTTCATTAAAAACCTGTCACACGCTTTAACAATCTTCCAGCATCTTGCTATCAAGGCTGTGACAATGTATCTTATATGCAGTTCCTCTAACAAGCATAAGGTATTAAATCCCGAAAAAACTACAACTGTATTAAAGCGTTTGTGATATTTCCCCCCTCCCCTCTTGAAATGTAGTTATGTAGTCGTAATAACTTGTTATAGAATAAATGACTTGTTGGAAATGTCTTCTGATGGCAAATTCAGTGAATTGAATAGCGTACAGACCAGGATACTCCACCACATTTATACAAAAACCCAGTAAATCCAATATTACAGCATTTCTGCTCATTTATTTCCAACATTGCCAACAATGGACTGATACAACCAGCTACGATGCTACAGACAGTATTAGAAAATCTTGCCAGTTATTGGTATTACAGGTGAATTACCCTGATGAACACAATAAAGATTCTGACAATACTGGCCGGGTACTAAACGGTCCTTCCCATATTTAAAATAGAGAGCCGAGGTCATGACGTCACTTCCTGTCCAGCCTCTGTTCCACTGGCCTCTGTAACTCAGCATTTGTTTTATCGGTCCTTTTTCTGAAAAAATGAGACAAACCGGCTCCACTGTAGCAGGTGCTATAAGAAATTGAAACCTTTGTGCTTTTAACGAAGTTCAACGACAATCATTTTGTTATCAAAGAAAACTACAGCTCCCATGAAAAAAACTACAAGCATGGCAGCACGTGTACTCATATCATCAGAACTCGGTTTCGTCCATATCTATAAAATTCACCAACACTCTCTGTATTCTCATGTCGGAACTAACCATGACCCTTCGACTCCCCCATGGACACCCCCATGGACTCCCCCATGGACTCCCCCATGGACTCGCCTCCTCTGTTGAGCCGTGACGTTTAGCCTGTGAACGTCAAGGGCTTATGGGAAATGGTGTTCGTAAAAGGCTTCTAAAAAAACACAATAAACAACGATACTAGATCGTCAAAAATCCACCGTCCTTATCTAGACATGTGAGGCGAGCCACACAACATACTGTTCAGAAAAGCTCTGTTCCAAGGTTTGATTTTTTAGTTATTAGCGATGTTACAAGTGTGAATGGGATTTTGAATGCCATTTTTTTTACTTCTGGAAAAGAAACCCGAAGTTTCAGCTTCACTTTCTCTATTTTTGCCTCTCTCAAGTGGTCTGCTCAGCTCAAAAAAATCCTGTCATGTTCATTCCAACAAAAGGAGTCGATTTTGGAGAGTACAAGCGTCTCATCCCTCATCCTTTATGCTTTGGAAGGAGAAGATGTATTACTCTGTGAGCGCAGAACAAGATGAAACAATACCCCAGCATCATACAGTAACTTCATTTAGAAATTGTTCTCAGACTCAGCTTCAGTGTTGCAAAGCGATCTAAAGGAAGACGGCAACAGAGCAGCAGTATTCAGAGCTGGAACAACCACAATGACAATGATTTCCCTCAGGAGAGAGGCTGTTGGTGCAGCAGTGTCCCTCCATTGGATTCTGTGTGTGTCTCTTCAAATCCCGTTTCTATGAAAATGCAAAATGCAGCACAATACAAAAACTGCAAACTAAACCAAACAAAACTGGTGAAATTGGCTGATTGAGCTTCAAAAGGCAACCATTGATGACTCTAATAACTGATTCGAGGCATCTACACAAGACTTACTAAACACCAGACACCATGTCTGCGCATAAACACGTATCTCATACTTAGCTGCATAACCGTAAGCAAAGTAACAAACACCCTCGTGGGTATTTCTTCCATATTTTAAATGACAACACACCAATGAGGGCTGTAAAGGTATATCACCTACCCAGCCCCAATGTTGTTGTGGTAAAAAATACCCTCTTGGTTATTGCTGTCATACTCTAAATGATGTACACTGAGGGGCAATTGCTAGAAAGCTATGCAGAGAGCTGATACGGAAAATATTGTCCTAGCAATAAAAACAGAAACCAAAAGTAAAGCAAAGTAAGACTTGATCTTTGTGGTCTCACTTTCAACAACTAAACCATCCCTGAAGCAAAGCAAAGTAAACTTTTCTTGTCAGTGCAGGCATTTCAGATTTCCTTCTCTGTTCAGGTTAATGATGCGAGATACGACTTGTTTATTTATGCAAGTTTAGACGTTTGTATTTTTTTCAATTTGAGAGCAGAGCCAGGCTAGTTGTTTCCCCGTGCAATCAGTCTTTATGCTAGTGTAGCCAGCAGTGAAAATGTCCTCCCTAGGCCACCATATTTCCCTCCTTAGTAGCAGGGACATACATTATCATTCATTTGGAGTCATGTTTCTGTCCACCTGATGAATGTAAGTCCAATATTTACAATATTTAATACTCTCATTTTAGCTCTGTTTTGGGGCTCTACCAACTCCTGAGAGAAATATCTGGATCTTTAGCTGCTAATTGCTTCACTATGTTCATCAACTGGTCTCTAACTGTGTCTGTCTGCTGTGTGCAGTGGGTTTTTAGAGATTTGCTGCCTGCTGCATCCGAGAACGACACTATGAGAGCGGTGAGAGTGAACCAAAATAGTGAAGTCACGGGCCGGACAGCTACAATGAGCTGAAACTTCCAGATCTGGGTGATAATTCTCTGTGGGTTCATCACTGCGAGCGACCCCTTTCATCACATTGTTTTCACATGTCTTTTCATACATTGTTATAATAAAAATATCTATTATAGCCGTTTTAAAGAGTGGAAGACTGAAGAGAACTGAATTCTCAAGGTAGGATTAAAGGTTAAGCTTGCAGTTTAATCCTGACATTAGCCACAGTATCTGAATGTTTTACTATATAGCCAATCTTAAAGGCCCTAAAAACTTATTTTCTCAATCAGCTTCTTACTATGAATGATGGGGACTTGAAGTGGGCGTGGCTCAGTTGGAAAAAGCTGACGTAATGGATCAGATTTTATTAACATTTGAATCAAAATGTGATGACAGAGGAGGGGGATGTTTGCTTGTGTTGCAAGCACTGTCAAATATGATCACACTACACCCACAAAGTGCTGATGAAGCAGATAATCTGAGTTTTTCAGTGTTAACTGGTCATAAATAATAACTAAGGACGTTTATCTCTTGAATTCAACTTTAATTATTGTTTATTTAATCATGAATATTTCATGTTAAAGAGAAATACTTCAGATTTACTGTAAAACCAAGTTTTTAGGGGGTTTAATGCTACAGTATATGATGATAGTTTAGACAATAGTTCCAACTTTGTGGCATCAGCTTTGGGTAAGACCCTTTCTTGTTTCAACACCGCAGTGCCCCTTTACACAAAACCAGCTCCATAAAGAAATGGTTTTCCCAGTTTGGTGAGGCAGAACTTGATTGGCCTGCACAGAGCACTGATCTCAACCCCATCCAACACCTTTGGGGATGAACTGGAACACTGACTGTGAGCCACCCAACATCCGTGTTGGACCTCACTAAAGCTCTTGTGGCTGAATGGGAGCAAATTCCTGCTGCCACGTTCTGAAAATTTGTAGAAAGGCTTCCACAAGAAGAGTGCAGGCTGTTATAACAGATTAATGCCCATGGTTTTGAAATTACATGTTCAACAACCACATATGGGTGTAATGTTCAAGTGTTGGGTGATTAATGTGGTAAAGTACGAGACTAAGCTGTTAAACTTTGTGTTAAAGTCAGGACAGGAAGGTCAAGACAGCTGAATTCAACCTAAAATAAACAATATTTTCCCTCCAGGATAGTTTGATACAGATTACGTCTGTAACCTCCGGGTTTTACACAGATCCAGATTAAGACTTTGACTTCCAGGTTTCATTGACACATCACTCTAATCCGGATTAAATCTTCACCCTCCAGCTCCTACTTACAGCTCATTTCGATCCGGATGAAGTCTTTGATGCCCAGGTTTTCAAGGAACACACCAGACGAGGCCGTGGTTTTAAACAGGAAGGAGATATCTGCGCTCAGCTCTCCGTGGAAGGTGGGAAAGTGGAGGTACGACGTCTCCTTGTCGAAAAACGCAGCGTTCCAGAAGTTCTCTGAGAAACACAACGAAAACTCAATGTCAGGATCTTTAAATGGAAATCACGGAGCAAATAAATGAGGCAACGCATTCAGTTAATGAGCGTACACAAGGGTATGATTTCTGTTACGCGGTCGTGTTTGATTAATCATGCCAAACATTTATTTATCTATCTACACGGGTAGATGTAGAACGGCTGTAATTACGAGTAATTGAAAGAATGCAAAACAGCGTGCTACTTTGATTTAGCTTGTAATGCATTTAATGAGAAGCAAGTATCAGGGTGTGAAAACTTAAAAGGAAATATGTATTAGCAAAAATTCTGCTAATGATAATTAGCTTCTAGATGTTGAGGTGCTGTACCCAGAAGAATTCATTTATCGAATAATTGGCAGGTGGAATGAAATGTTAAACACCTAATCCTGTATTTCCATATCAACAATAGGCCTGAGAGGAATTAGTCTCTCAGAAATAACCAGTTATTATTTTCAGTTTGCTGCTGGCTCATTGGTTGAATATGGACTTAGTGTGTTCAAACAAAAACCTTTTGAGTTTGAGTCCTTACATCAGAACAAAACAGCACTAGGCGACCGTATTTTTCATGACAGGAAGATTCCCATCATCTCTCCATCATGTGTAACCAGGCAACCAGAGTTGGACTTACTGTCTCCATGACAACGGAGCGGTCCCACCTTGTAGGCGGCCTCTGACCCCGGCCTCCGGATGTCGCCCAGCACCAGAGACCTGACAGGGAGGCTCTCCTCATGGGTGAGCAGGCCAGAGTCTGCAGCCCTGGAGGAGGAGGAGGAGGAGGGTGAAGGGGGTGAGATGGAGGAGAAGAATAAAAAGACAGGGGGAAAAGGGAAGGAGAAGAAGGAGAAGGAGAAGAGGGAGGGGAAGAGATGAAGAAAAAGAAGATGAGAAAGAGGGGCAAAAAGGGGTGAGGAAATGAAAAAGAAGAAGAAGGACGAAGAGAGGGAATGGGAGAAGTGGAGGAGGGAGGAGTAACAGAAGAAGAGTGAGGAAGAGAATTAGGAGTTGAGAGAGAAAGAAATTACAAAAGAAGAAGAAATGGAAAAAGAACAAAAGGAAATAAGAGGAGGAAGAGAAATAACCATTAAAAAGGAAAGAAACAGAAGCAGATGAACCTGTGAATATTCTCATTCATCCAGGTCATAGTTATCTCAAGGAAATTGAATCGAACGCAACTGGATTTTTGGTTTTGTCTGTGAAGACGTTTCACCTCTCATCCAAGAGGCTTCATCAGTTTGTGCTTGTTTGACCAGGCTAGACTGGTCCAACTAGCTGGTGTGGAGATCTGGGTATTTAACCTCT
>NTHP01000191.1:1031124-1041993 GCA_003416845.1 Oplegnathus fasciatus | reverse complement strand
TTCCTTCTTCACTGGCAAACCAGGAACTTCTTACTTCTTCAAATGATGGAGTCCCTCCTCTAAACTCAACACACAGCTCTACTCTCCTCCCCTCTCCATCACTCTTTATTTCTACTGCAGGGTCTGAGGTCCGTCTGTTTGACTGTCTGATTACTAAAAGTTGATCCACACCTTCCAGTCCATCAGAATCAGTGTCGGTGGTGTAAAATTATTTCATATCTTTCCAAAAAAACCTACTTGTTTCAAGAATGTTCTAGAAATGAGTTTTTGTATCTCCAAGTAAGGCAGAATAAGACAGACTGCTGCAGTAGAATAAGGAGAAATTACACATAATTGCAGAAAATTCTTAAAACAAGTTGATTTGTGTTGGAAACAGATTCATATGATTTCACTGCACTCATATTGCTGCCCTCGCCCTCTCTTTTACAGGCCATACTGTGTCTAATGATCATCANGGTGGATTGATGTTAAGCTACTTTCTACAGTTGGATCTCTCTCTGTCCTTTTTAACTGTTAATGTGTTCAAACCTTGAGCTGTTTCAGGTTTAATTCACAACTAAAACCTACCTGTCTCACACACACTACTACATACTATTACTACTACTACTACTACTGCCTTTCCTACTGCTACTACCACTACTACTACTAGAGTCTTTACTACTGTATGCACAGCCTCTACTACTACTACTACTGCTTATACTACTGCTACTACCACTACTACTATTACAGCCTATTACTTCTACTACAGCCTATACAACTACTACTACTAGTAGTACTTCTACTACCACTACTACTACTACTACTACTACTACCACTAGTACTAGTACTAGTGCTGCTATGTCTCACACACATAGAGACACACACAATCACACGGACACACACACACACTGATGTATTTAAATACTGTAGAAGAATGCTTTGTTGAAGAAAACTTAATTTATGTTCCAAATTGAATAAAAGAAACTCTACTTAAAGGTATAACGAGCAGGATTTTCCTAAAAACAATGTATAGACTCAAACAAAAATAATCCCTCTCAATCATCACTTATGACCCACTAGAAGTGTGTGGTGGTGTCTGTATCTGCAGAGACCCTGCCCTCTGCCTGGATTTTCTTATTTTGCTGTGTTCAGGACGTTTCTGGACAGTGGTGTGTAGCCCCGAGCCAATAACAGCGTGTGAGGGGTGGGACTCTATAAAAGCGTAGCGACCAGGTGCCAGATCGTCAGCACGTGGGACCACCAGAAGCTTTGAGCCGGGGAGGAGGGGCCAACTTTGAATGTTGCGTTTACAAACCACAATCGACAAACCCTACTGGTTATACCTTTAAGCTTTAAAAAAAAGAAGATGGTTGTGATGAGCCTTCATGTACACACTATCCGCACCTCTCTGCCCAGCAACCTAAGAGCAGACCTTTTATACTAAATACTTTAAAACACGTCTGTTTGAGATGGACAAAGGGCAAACTGAATTCTGTTTCTGGATAAGACAATTTACACTTCAATGTTACTTGAGTCGCACGATGCCCATCTTACGATAAGTTGTTACTTTAATGACAAAAGGGCACTTCCATTTGGAGATACTGTAGCAAAGTACCTTCAGTACTGTTTTAAATCAGTACTTAAAGGTGCAGTCTACGATTCTGGAGAGCCCTGATCGATCCGAACTTCATTCAGAAAACAAGCATTTGAAAAGTTGTTTACTTGTCGTCTTGCAGACAGACCTGATAAAGCATGAATTCAGACTTTTTACAAGTTGGCATCATGATGTAATTATTTCAGCATCCTTTTGATCTGTTTATTGCAGTTAAATAGCATCAAAATCTGTTTATTTTGGGATCATACCGCTGTAGTAAACCAGATGAATTCAGCCGGCGTGTGACTTACTAGATACAGTGAATATTTATTGATTTTGACACACCAGTTATGAAACTGTAACTCACCGGAGACAGATGGAGAGGCAAATATTCACAATAAACACAAATGATCCTGCGGTCAGGCTCGCTGTTGTCCAGACTGTTGTTCTGTGCTCGAGCACGAGTTGTGTGTTTTGGTCCGAGCCACTGTGTTTGTTTGTTTACAGAGCCAGGGCTGTGTATGAACACCGCATTTTTTTTCAGCGCACACACAGAACGGACAGCTAGCGGACTGTGAGGAGATATTCACTGAATTTGACAAACAGTGTGTTGGGTTACAATTGCAGACTCCACCTCTAAGGTGTATTTAACTGCATGCAACCATAGCAACAGTATTTTCTTCAGTTACTGCTGTCTAACAGTTGCTAACTCTCACTAATGAAAGAGACAGAACCATGGGTGAACCTGACTACATAGAAACTTTAAAGGAACGCTTCAACATTTTGGAAAATATGCATATTTGCTTTCTTAGGGTCAAATGAGAAGACTGATACCACTCTGATGTGTGTACGATAAATATGAAGCTACAGCCAGTTAGCTTAGCTTAGCACAAAGAGTGGAAGCAGGGGGAAACAGCTAGCCTGACTCCAGGCTACCTACCAGCACCTAAAGCTATAAAAAAAAAAAGTGTAAGCTAGGCTAACCAGCAGCTAGCTGTGGCTTCATATTAAGCTATTCCGACCCTCCCCTGTGTTTGGGCCAAATTTGACCCACTTTCTTTCATTTTCTGGATGGGATCTTCTCCGTAGCCAATAAAGCTCACGGGTAATGTAGTTTTATTCATTCCACTTTTTTTTTCAGGAGGAAAAGAGCTAAACTGTCAACTGTTCGTCTGGCTGAGAGGCTTTGCAAGATGCAGGAAGGACACTTACATGTAAAAGCTTTAAAAGCAGAGGCTTTAATTTATCAAACACAGTGTGTGGATGTACCTGTACTTGTTGNGCTGAGGTTGGATCTGTGAACAACGAAAACACAAAGAAACAAAAACATGCAAATACAAAGAAATCCTGAGGAGAGAAATGTGATAATCTTGTGTGTCTGTGTGTCAGATGAACTGTTGGTGTTAAATGAACATATCAGTGTTCACAGTGATGGGAACTTGAATCATCAGCAGCTGTCGGTGAAAACTTTCTTCAGACCTCCGGAGACATGAACAAACATTTTCATTCTCACTCATTTTCATTCCACTTTAAGTTGAAACTCACCATCTGAGACAATGATCTCAAACCCCCGGTCGGGATTTTGGAAGAAATTCCCAGACAGACCACACCTGTACCGTCCTGAGTCAGACTTGGTCAGCTGTGTGATGCTCACATACAGAGATGTTTCTGTAGAAGATCCTTCTGTATATCTGATGCTGTATCTGNCCGGCTGCACCAGGTATCTGTAGATTCAAACATAGCTTAGTTTGAGTGTAGTTTGGGAGTTAACGCTATAACACTCTGTACTATGCACTCAGTTCTCTTAGTGTCATTTTTGCAGCTGTTTTCAGTAAAAGAGCTGTAAAAAGCCACTGTACACGACCTGCTCAGCAGCAAACAGCAGACAGACACAGTTAGAGACCAGCTGGTGAACATAGTGGAGCATTTAGCAGCTAAAGACACAGATATTTCCCTCAGGCGTTGGTTGAGACCAAAAACAGAGCTAAAGAGAGAGAATATTGGACTTACAAGTTCACCATATGATGACATGTCAATGTTGTGTTCACAGCTCCTTTCCGCTGCCCCCAGGTGGACATTCTTAAAACTACTGTATCACTAAACAACACAAACACCAACCATGAATATTTGCATCCAGTTCTTTACAGCTTAACCAACACTTGGAGAAGCAATACGCAGTTAGTCAGACAGTCAGTTAGTTTTACTGAGAGACCCAGGCAAAGTGGAAGATATATATCCTCAATATTGTTTTTGGTGGCGGCTGTGTTTTTTCAGGTATCTGTGGACAGCAGTATTCCCACTGCAGGACTGCAAAAACTGCTTTATATATTGTTCATTGTGTAGAGAATCCACGTTAGCTTTAAGTCTTCCCGGCATCTGTTGATACACGCAAACTATACACGGGACACATTCTCTACATTAGCAGTTATTAAAGTAAAAATGACAACATGAGAGAAATAAAACAAAAATACAAGATTTAATACCACAGTTTCATGCACAAGCTAAGCTAGCTACCCAGCATCTGTGTACTTACTTAGTAGTATTACATCAGAAAATACGATCATTTTATTGACTTGGTAATTGCTTGATGATATGAAATCATAAAACATTAACACTGGCACTGTGTGAGCCATTTAATCCATCATGAACAACAAGAAACTATCAATTTGTGTTTCTTCAGGTGCAGCTGCCCAGCTGATGTTGCTGGTTAATGGCAGGAAAAATAACCCAGCAGCTAAGATACATGTAAGCAGCATCCTCTCACGGCCATGAATATCCACTGTAAATTTAATGGAGACCAGCTGTTTGTGAGGTTGTTACAAGGAAAAGTGTTTTCTAAGTGGAGATTTATATGTGACTAAATTAAAACAAGTTACACAAAGTGGTACAAACGAGTTCTTAAGCAGGGATGAGCGTTTTACCAAATATTTGTACCCATTCACTGCTAGCTGTGTTACGTAGCTGACTGACGTACTGATAAAACTAGCTTGCTAATAAACATTTAGAGTGAAGAGTAAAAGAGGTAATATTTAATATGGCTGACATCTGTGACCTGACACTTGATTGAAATGCTGTTTAATAATGATGTAAACTAACAGCAGCACTGTGTGAAATCACACAAAAAACAAATAATTGGTGTGTTTTGTTTTTTGCAGTTTTTTCCCCCCTAAATGCTGCGTTAATGCGTTAACCTTTGAGGCACAGTAACAGAGTCTGGTTCCAAACAACATCGTGTGTTGTGTGTGTGTGAGTGTAGAGTAGGTTTGGTCCTGATCCCTGGTGGCTGGATCGAGGCTCTGGTAGGTGGANTCTTCACATGTAGAGACTGGAGGACAGTTCTCATAGAGGGCAATCTGAAAAAACAACAAACAGATATTTGACAGAGAATGACAGCACACCTAAAATACAGTTACAGGCCTTGAAATAAATGTTTTTGCAGGTGATACGTGAGAGCAGGAGACAGGAAATGAAAACCAGCACACTTGCTTGTGAGCGCAACGTGTGAGACCGAAGCTGTCTACTTAGCTATAATTTGAAGAAAACATGAGTGATGGACAGTGAAGAAGTGATTTGGATTCTGTTGATATTTTGGTGTGGAAACTACTTGAGTCCATTTATAACTGTTCTATTTTCTGCAAACTACAAACGTCCTACAACCAGGATTTAAAGCCTATAGGGGCGTGTGTGTTTAATCATATTTAAGACTTTAGTTGGAGTATCTTTAGTAGAAAAAAAATAAAAAAAGGTAACCTGCACAACATTGTAACAGTTATTTAATAGATAAGGTTCATTCTTGTGATACAGAGTCAGTAACTACAAATATGATCATTAGGGATGCCCGATCAAGTGTTTTTTGGCCCCAATCTGAGTCCATTAATATTTGGTATTTCTGATACTGAACCGATCCAATACTTCTATTGACCTAAATTGATTGATTACACTGAAATAAAAGCTTTAGGATACTAAATCTGACACTCGTCATTTTTCACAAGCTACTCAGTTCAAATACTGAAGGCCCTGTTTCAAAAGTATTCCATTTATAAGCTTAAATTATTGATATGATATGAATCAAAGTTTAACTGGGAGAATGTGACGTTACGTGATCAGCTAGCGGAGAAGTATGTCGCTCTGTTTGAGTTGTTGGAGAAACACAGTCCACTTGTGGTTGCACAGCAGTGTTACAGAGTGGAGGCTCTTCCCTCACAAATGATCTTTGGCAGAGTACAGACACCGGCTGCAGAGAGCACTTTAACCAGACAAAGACAAGTTTGGCCTCAGAAATTATGTCGATCAGTCACGGCTGCTTGAGTTGAAACTGATGGTCAGCGCTTTCGACGCAGGAAAAAGAGGGAGGAGGGTTAAATCAGTCAATAACAGATTTGTTAGGGTTTGTTGGAGTGAATCGATATATTTGGTCAACCTGGATGGCAGAACTCAAGATTCACTCGCTGTGCTCCCAAATGATTTTTCGTATTCACGCACTCTAATGCCGATACCTTCAAATATGCCCGGATCAGCCCCAATACCGATAAGAATCGGCTCAGGACATCTCTAATCTGCTCAATGGTGTCTCATACTTCACCAAATGCATAACAACACAATAACAGTTTTACATATACAAGCATATAGTTTATTAACTCATACGTCTATGTTACATTTCTAAATTAAGTATAAATGAGGCTTAATGGGCGACTTGATGTTCAAAAATGTGCAAAGTGTGCCCGAATTCTTGGTCATGGTGATGTGTTGTGGATATGCGTACTACTGTGTAGCTCCACACAGAAGCGTTAGCTAGCTAGCCAAGTTTCAACACAGCAAGTAAGTGTGAGACAAGCAATGGAATACAAACACAAAAGTGGGTTTCAGAAGTGTTTATAAGGCCTATCTGCAGACATGAATAATGCTGTCAATGTGCAGGTGCGCCGTCACCGATAAGTTTCATCTGTGTCAAGGTGCGCCGTCACTAATGTTTTCATCTGTTATGGCGCTCCGACACCAGATTTCGTCAAGCAGGCCGGCCTATCACTATCTTGGCACTGCTATTATGACTCCTCTTCTGTAGCACGACAGTTTTTCCTAGTAATAATTTCATTTAGGCGTCAACTGTGCAGTGCATTTAGTTGTTTTAAAGCTGTGCTTTCACTTCTTTCATTCTCTACTGACATTACGTTATGTTAGTCTGATTGTGATGGGCACGCTTTGACCATATTGCATCGGGGCCCGGCGCTGCCTCGTTACGCTGCTGTGTGCACTGGTGCATCTTAGCCAGCAGTGAGAGAACAAAGAGTTAAAGAAAGTCACCTCATTGTTCGTGCCGTCTGAGTTTCCTCTGGTCTTCAAACCTGTGGAACAGGCAAAGAATGTTTCTCTATTATAATGAGTAATTATTGAAAGTGCAGATGCGTTGGAAAATCACTCTTATTGGCTTGAAGCAACAGGAAAACAGCCAATGACAGAACACCAACCACAGTCACACACACACAAACAAAAGCAAATCTTCCAGGACAAAAATGGCATTCCATCCAATTCATGGCAATCCGTCCAATAGTTGTTGACCACAGTGGTGGACGGACCAACTGACAATGCCATCCCTAGAGCCACACTCCTAGCATGGCTACAAAATGCAGTTTAAGTCTCTATAGTGATCTAACTACTGTTAGCACTCTGTAGCCTGGAGGTCACTGCGAAAGTCACTTCACCTGGTAACCAGAACAGATCCTGATAGTTCATAAAACCTGCAAACAGCAGAAAACTGATGCAACTCCTTCCACCTTCCACATGTATTAGCGTTTAGTTGTTTGTGAATTTTGTATGTTTCTTTAACATGTGTTAATGTTCATGAAATTAAAGGGTTTGTGAACTCAGGGGCAGTCTGTGTCATACTTACTCCGATTTGTTCCAGAGCATTACATGAGCAGAGCCACGCTGTCAAACTCAAATGTGTATTGTTGCAATAAGTGGTTAAAACCTTGACGCGAGCGTCCTTACTGCAATGTCATTTTTGGTGAGAAAAGGGAAGTTTCAGTTGTTACTGTGTGAGTTTTTCCTGTTGCCTCACCATCAGGTTTGATGTTCCTCTCAATACAGATTATCGTCAGCGCCAGCCCTGAGATGACGATAATGATGACAGGAATCAATACCACATACAGCCACACACCTGCGTGAGGTTGAAGAGAAGAAAAAGTTTGTTTTACAGACGCTTCCTGGTTGACGATGAGTTAACATGTGGGACCTTGTATATGCAGTGCTGTCAAACTAATAGTAACACCTGAATAACTGTCCTATTGTAAACAAAACCTGCAAATCCTAAAAAACAAAAGAATATAGTTTACATAAATACACACACACTGATGTATTTAAATACTGTAGAAGAATGCTTTGTTGAAGAAAACTTCATTTATGTTCCAAACTGAAGAAAAGAATCTCTAAGCTTACATATGAGCCTTCATGCACACACTATCCGCACCTCTCTGCCCAGCAACCTAAGAGCAGACCTCTTCTACTAAATACTACACGTCTGTTTGAGACGGACAAAGGGCAAACTGAATTCTGTTTCTGGATAAGACAATTTACACTTCAATGTTGCTTGAGTCGCATGACGCCCATCTTACGATAAGTTGTTATTTTAATGAGAAAAGAGTACTTCCATTTGGAGATACAAGCAAAGTACCTTCAGTACCGTTTTAAATCAGTACTTAAGGTGTATTGATCTGCAACCATAGCAACAGTATTTATTTATTCTAACTCTCACTGATGAAAAAGACCATGAACCATGGGTGAACCTGACTACATATAAACTTTAAAATAAATACTTCAACATTTTGGAAAATATGCGTATTTGCTTTCTTACCCCGTGTCTACACCGCGAGTGTTATGTCAGCGTTGCGCTCGCGTGACAACAGCGCTCACGGGGCACTGAAGGGACTGTCTATACTGGTTCCGTCTTGTCCGTGCATTTCAAAGTGTCGAGCAGCAAAGCAGCAGCCAGATGATGATCTCACACTAAACAAAATTTCCCCCTCATAATCCTATGGGGTCTGATAAAGTTTGAGAGAGGAGAGAAGACGAGAGGAATCATGAGGACCGACAAATAGGTCCCCGCCTACAACAAAAATTGATGAGTGTCTATTATTGGCTATAATCAAACGGGCCAATGGATGCAGAGAGTCTGTGGGATCACAAACTGGAGCTGAGCGTGCTGCTCTCTGGCTCTGACCAGAGAGAGAAAAAAAAGGTACATGCGTGCACCATTCTGCCTGAACCCTACCCGAACAGAGCAATCAGTCAGAAATTAAGCCTGGACTGAACCGAACCTGTTGGGTCCCGTCCGATTTGGGCAGGGCTTGGCATTAGCACCCGACCGTCCAGAATTCGTCAGTGGCGTCACAGTCACTCTTACACGATGCGAGTCTGCACAGAGCCGTCAGACAGCTGCATAGATTAAAATGAGAGCGTATCTGTTGCGCGAGACGTGCAAGTAAAAAATGCCTCTGATATGCTTACGGTTTAGACACGGGGTAGATGAGAAGACTGATACCACTCTCATGTGTGTACGATACATATAAAGCTACAGCCAGCAGCCAGTTAGCTTAGCTTAGCAAGGCAAGACAGTGGGTGCAAAATTTCCAAAAATGTCAAACTATTCCAACCCTCCTACTGTGTTCGGGTCAAATTTGACCCGTTTTCAAGGTTAGATGTGTGTACATACACACATTGACACATACCCATGCAAACAGAGACAATACACAAACTCTGACATCATGGCTCTGGCTGGGAGCTCATGGGTAATGTAGTTTTTATTCATTCCACATTTTTTTTCAGGAGGAAAAGTCCAAAGAGCTAAACTGTCAACTGTTCGCCTGGCTGAGAGGCTTGTCTGAGTTGTGAGGACACTAACATGTAATAGCTTTCGCTCATGGACTTTAATTTCAAGTTCAACTTTAGTTTATTTGTCACATATGACCATACTGGGTTTAACCTTAGTGAAATGTCCGTCTGTTAGCTCCTTCAATTTGTAAAAAGTGTAACTGTAAAATAGAATAAGAATAAAATAAGCAATAGATAATAATCTTAATTATAGTCGTAATAACTGTGAATAATAATTAAAAATAGTCTTAGGGCAATTCTTAGTCAGTGCACTCATTTAGGATCCTAGTGGCCTGAGGGCAGAAGCTCTTCCTGAGCCTCTCAGTGCTGGCCTGGTGATTCGAAATGTATCAAACACAGTGTGTGGATGTACCTGTACTTGTTGCTGTCTGAGTCTGCTGGGTGGTTTCAGGGGAAGCTGATGAAGGTGTGGATCTTCCTGGAGTCAAGTTTGGTTTTGAAGTGGTTGGATCTGTGAACAACAAAAACATACTGATACAAAGAAATCCCAGTGAGAGAAATGAGAAATGTTCACAGTGATGGAGATTTAAAACATCAGCAGCTGTCGGTGAAAACTTTCTTCAGACCTCCAGAGACATGAACAAACATTTTTATTCTCATTCATTTTCAGTCCACTTTAAGTGCAAACTCACCATCTGAGACAATGATCTCAAACCCCCGGTAGGAAGTTTGGAAGAAACGTCTGTACAGACCACACCTGTACCGTCCTGAGTCAGACTTGGTCAGCTGTGTGATGCTCACATACAGAGATCTTCCTGTAGAAGATCCTTCTGTATATCTGATGCTGTATCTGCCTCCCTGAGCTCTGTCACCAGTTGTTTCAACAAGAATGTCTTTTTCTTTACATTGTTCCTTGCAGAAGTACTTCCTGCTTCCAGAGACAGTAAAGGAGCATTCAACTACGATATTTCCTCCAGGTCTTGTATAGAGGGTTGGGAGCTGCCCAGTTCAACCAGTCTGTGACTGGTGGTCGTGGTGTCATGATGATTCAGATTCTTTCAGCAAAGACTGAGTGCATCATAATCTCACATTCTGCCCACAGTTTTATTTAATTTCATNTATATTCTAGGTATCACTCTCAATCACTTCTGTTCTCACTATTTATCAGAATAGACTGAGCTGATCTACATTCAGTCAGTTTAGAGCTTTTACTGTATTTGTTAGATGCGTAAACAGGATACACTTTTTGGGTTTTGTCTCTATTTGGGTGTTTCTTACTTGAAAATTACATTTCACCAGTTTATTTCTTTTTTGTGTGTGATCAGTGGTCACAGCTGAAAGCTGAAAACTTTTCTTCAGAAGCATAAACTGTTAAAACATTGTTAAATATTGTACAACATACCCAAAATCATGTCCTGTTCATCTGTCAGCTCCTGATACAAAACAGAAATATCCCTTGAAACACTAAG
>NTHP01000191.1:929047-941742 GCA_003416845.1 Oplegnathus fasciatus | reverse complement strand
TCTTAACAGCAACAGGATATAAACTGCTACTAAGCATGGATAAGGAAATGCCCATATATATATATATATATATATATATATATAAAAATACCAAATCAAACCACCAAGACTAATTTGAATGAATATATCAATAAGCATTACAATAATAATTTTTAGCAGAAACAGTAACCTCAAGTTAGCTCCAAATGGAAATATTTGCCTACTCCTCAGAGAAATAAACAAACTTATTTATCATTGACAGGTTACACAAAGGGCAATGTCGCCACCCTCAGGTTAGACGAGGGTATTACGTGATGGCGTCCACACACAACAGACATTTCCTTCTAATGTGGAGACGCTATTGGCTTAACTCTTCACAACAGCATAAACCGTACTACTGTAACTTAAACATACAAAGTATCACAATAACTAACGTAGTATTACATGTACTTTCTCCTGTCCCGGTCACCTCACTCCCAGATCCAGTCACTCCCTCCTGCCCTGCAGTAACCCCTTTCAGCCATTCCCATCACCTGACTTTCCCCGCTCACCTGTTTCCACTTTCCCTCATCAGCCCTGCTGCACTTAAACCAGCCTCTTGTCCCCAGTCAGTGTCAGATCGTCAACGTTTCTGTGTTGCTTCATGCCTCTGCTTTCCAACCATCCTAACCTGCACCTGCACCTGCCTGTAAACTTATTTAATCAGTACAAACTTAAATCCTCCTGTCTGCCTGGATTCTCTGGGCCTTCCCCTGTTGCCTTGCATACTCACCCGCTTGACAGAAATCTGTCATCTGATCAAAGTCAGGTTTTTAGGCAATTCTCATAAAATCAGGAAAAGTCATAAAATATCAAGCTGATGAAAACATGTTAACTATCATATTTGAGCTGTCACAGGGCCCGGGGTCTCCAGGACCCCAAACTCAACATTAGGGTAAATTTAAAGACTTCTCTCTTTAGTTTAAAGAAGTGTTAAGGACTTACCATGAAGTCCAACCCACAGGGCAGCAGTAAACTGTCTGGTCAAGGAGGGGCGAGTCAGTCACAGTATATAATCTGGTTCATCAGACAGACAACAGACAGAGGGGTGTGGCAGAGGCAGCACCTGCAGTTTCAGAATGAACATCCACCTTGTTCTGTTCTCCTGCTTCTTATCAGGTGAGGACCGATTACCCGACCGTCTCTTTATGCTGCAACACTCACACTGCTTTTTCTTGTCAATATTGGGCAACGCTTTAGATTACAGCCCGCAACATGCAGTGAGTTACAGTGTAATCTTTTGTACTGACAGTGTAGCAGTAACATTACAGTACGTACCAATACATAGCCTATATGTAGGTAGTGGGGAACAAGATGTGAAGTTATGGAATAAGGGGGTAACAATTCGGGATCTTACAGAGAACTTATACTGTAGTTATTATTTAATTCATTGATACCTGTTCTATTATTACAGGGTACAGTATGACCATAAAACTGAGCAAAACTCTGGACGTTTCAGGGAAGATGGAGTGATCACTCCTGCATCACTTAATAAATCGTGACTTTATTTCAAAATGACCTTATTATCAATAAACAGGCAAACTACATTGTTCCTGTATAATTTTGGGTTACTTAAAATAACTCCTGTGCGTTTACTTCGGAACAAAGGTCCAGGGGACAGTGTGTTGTCATGGGTACTGTCTGCCTCTGAAGACCGTCTCACCTGTCGGTTACCTCACCAGTAAAATTCACCAGTATTCACCCACCCTGGGTGTCACTCACTCGTGTTTCGGTGTAACCACTTTGACAATTTTGACGTCGTTAAAATGTTGAAAGTCTTCTCCCTGACAACTGTGTTCGACCATAACAGCTCATCAAGGTGCAAGCTTACCTTTTTCCAGCTCAGTGCACGGCCTCCTTTCATCCCAGGAAATAAATACAAATATATCAAGATAAAACACAAGGTATGAATCACAATGCATATACTACGGTTAATATACTCTTCTGACAGCAAACTGCAGTTCATGTAGTTTGTTCTTCCATGTTCTGAGGCAGGTAAAATCTAAACAAACTGTCCTCATATTGTTCTCTGTAGTTACAGAGTAAGGTGGATATATATGTGGAGTTCCTCCTTGTTACATGTAGTTACAGGGTAACTACAGTGTGTGACGGACAGGTTCAGTAATAAACTAGTCAAACAAAGAAGTAGTTATTGCAAACGAATAACTACTTAACCACATAAAGGAAAATTTATTACAACCTTTAACAATAACACATTCATACTCTGTGCAACAGGTACGTGGCCTCCTCAGTTTTATGGTCATACATACCCTGTAATAATAGAACAAGTACCCAGTAGTTAAATAATATCTACAGTATAAATTCTTTGTAAGATCCTGAATTGTTACCCTCTTATTCCGTAAGGTACATCTTGTTCCCCAGTGCCTACATATGTATTGGTACGTACTGTACTGGTACACCGTCAGTACAAAAGATTACACCGTAACTCCGGAGTAATTTCGCTGTACGCTGCAGCTGTAATCTAAAGCGTTGCACAATATTCTTAATGTACAAATTGTACAAATGTTGAAGTTATTGGTCGCATATGTTTTCATGTTGCTATATTCTTATTTAGATTGCTATAATCATATAATGTAATCAAATATGAAATCTTAATGATTTGCCATTTTCATTGGTTTGCTGCTGCTCTCTAATGTGTCGATGTCGCATTTCACATAATTATACTGATTTATGTATCCCTAACCAAGTTGTGGAAGAAAGTGCACTACGTTTTACTTAAGAATCCATCACGTAACTCCTTCACATTAGAAAAGAGAAGGCTTTCTGGAGAATTGAAGCTAAATACAATACATGCTACGTGGTGTGCTAGTTTGAGTTTACAGTGTTTCCTAACTAATTTAATGACCGAAGTTCAGTTTACATTCAGTCAACTTAATGCTTTACAAGACTTTAACTTGTAATTAAAAGATTAGAGGTTATGAAATTTACATTGTAATTGAGTATTTTCCATTCCATGCTACTTCATATGAAACCAGTTATATGATGCTTTGCTATACATGAGACCACCCAACAATCTCAAGTAGATAACATTAGCTCCACCTTAGCTCCAATATTAAAATGCTGCTTATAGGTTAGAGGATGTGAGAAATAGTCCCCAATAAATTCACTGTTTCCTCCTGTTTGAATAACATTTGTTAAAGACTGCAGTGAGCAGCTGTCTTCAGAAGGAAACCAATGGGCGTGGAGCTTAGAACACATTGGTTTTAGCCTTTTTAAGGGATTTGCTGACATTCAGAAAAATATGTAATGACAGCAGCATTATCCTTTAAGAATAGTTTTTAGCAACTTGTACTTTCCTGGAATAATATGCTATTTCCTACATCTGCTTCGCTACATTTCAGAAGTGGCTTTTTTGTCACTACATTTATAGTCACTACTAGATTTTATGTACAAAACATATAATCAGTCTAAAAGATATGCTGCTTTACAATAGGTGAGACTACCCAATGCTTCATAAAGTTGTCACAATTATCCTCTACCTCAAAATTAAACATTAAAATACTGCCTACATGTTAATGTATCAGTAATAATAATCCATCCATATAATATGTGTGTATTTTTTATCTTTTCAGGAGCTCTGTGTGCTGTTCCCATCTTTACAAAAACTGAGGGAGAAACTCTCTCTTTTGGCTGCTCCTTTAATTCAGCTCAAGGCAGTAAATTCTTCACAAAGAAAGAATCTAAGCAAGAAAACATTCTCATCGAAACCAGCAGCGTCCCGGCTCAGAGTGGCAGATACGGCATTAAATATGACGCCGATGTTGATGTCTTTTATGTGAGCATTTCAAAGCTGAACAAGTCTGACTCAGGACGGTACAGGTGTGGTTTGGGCAACTCTTCTTCTTTTTCAAAGTCACACCGGGAATTTGAGGTCAGAGTTACAGATGGTGAGTTTCTGGTGAAAATGTTCTTGCATATTTAGTGTTGTATTTAGTGCAGTATATTTTAATGTAACGATAATACTACCAATAATACGAATAATCTTAAAAATAATAATTAACAATATCTATATGGCACCGTGCACTAAATGCAGCTCAAAGTGCTTTACAAAACAGAAAAGAGTCGACAATTTAAACGACAGCATACTAAAGTACAGTTAAAAGTAAACTAATAACCAGTTTGAAAAATAAATGACAGTACCAACAGAAGTAGTCATAACAGTAACAATTATCATTACCATAACCACTTCCGCCATCATCATCTTAATAATTGTGATTGTGAGAAGTGTGCATGAACCAAAGTTGGGGGAGTTGTAACAGATTCTCAGGAAAAGCAAGATTAAAAGGTGAGTTTTTTTTAAAGGAGCTTGATGTAGTT
Organism: Oplegnathus fasciatus; assembly: GCA_003416845.1. NCBI lineage: Eukaryota > Metazoa > Chordata > Actinopteri > Centrarchiformes > Oplegnathidae > Oplegnathus > Oplegnathus fasciatus. Next base: position 937,386 of record NTHP01000191.1, on the reverse strand, counting down.
GTCTTCATATTTGTCAGCTGATGTGATGATAACTAGTTGAACCTTAGTGAAGTCCTACACGGAAGCTTTTGGATGTTTTCTAACAGAGTTTTGTGACCAGTGCCGTGTTTTATGTTGGGGTACCAGTATTACTGCCAGTGATATAAAACATGAATAACAAGTTTTTAAAAAAAAAAGCTGGTTCTATGATTTGTTTTGGAGGAAAGAGCCAGAAGGAGAGTTCAACAGTCTGCAGTCTATTTGTGGTTGTTTTGTGTCCATAAATAAATTTAAAGACAAGTGCAAGAATCTTAAAATGTATACTAAAACTCACTGGAAGCCAGTGAAGAGACTTAAAGAGGATATGAACTCTTTTCTTACAGTTGTAGATAGTGTTCTGTATGAGCTGTAGGTGTTTTATCGACCTCTTGGGGTGCATTGCAGCAGAAGAGCCTACTTGTAATTAAAGCTTCTGTGCATCTCTTACTGTGGAAATGAATGAGTCATGTTTTATCTGAAATGAGGAAACCAAAAGGTTTCAGTCTGAGTACTTTCTGAGATTCAGTTGAATCGGTGTGGTTCCCTTTTCTGCCTAACTGCTTCACCCTGACCTTTGTGGAAAAAGTGAGAAGATCGAGGAAAGACTTGACGCATAGTTCAGATTAGGTTCAGAAAAGACAAATACGGAGCTAAAGGAGACTCAGTGAATTCACACAAAATCACATTTTTTTTGTTTTGTTGATGTTCTTTGTCTTAGGTAAATTCAAGATTAATTTATTGTTTTATGCACAGAGAACAAGTTGCGCTCTACAATGGAATTCGGCATTTAACTTTTCTATTTTAAATCATGATATCATAGATGCAGGATGCGTATTAAACTTCACTCATCTAACCTGCAGTCTGTTTTGCAGCAAGTCTACAAAACAGGAAATACTGTGCTAATCTCTACTGTTCTTTTTAACAGCGATGTGTGATGGAAACGCTACTCTCACCGATCCAGGAATGACTGTTTGTAGTGAAACTGAAGGAGGAAGTATCAGAGTTAGATGCTCTTTTTCTTCAGCTGGACTCTTCAGCTTGTTCTTCTGTAAGGACAGGTGTAAAAAACAAGACGTTCTCATTGAAACCGACGGCTTCAGAGCTCAGAGAGGCAGATACAGGATCGAATATGAGCGGAAAGGAGTGTTTTCTGTGACCATCGCAAACCTGACCAGGTCTGACTCAGGACTGTTCCGGTGTGGCGTCAATGTACTTTCGTCACTGAACCCATGCCAGACGGTTGAGCTCAGAGTGACAGAAGGTGAGTTTGTGTTCTTTTCTGTCTGTACATATGTATTTGTGTATTGGTATATTCAGTATCTGACTCATTCTGTTTTATGTTGTTTTTGTTGTTCGCAGCTCCAACAACTTCCAAACCGAACTCTACTCTCCTGCCTTTTCCATCAGTTGCGTCAGTCTACAATACAACAACACAGGGTTTCATCTCACGTTCAGGAAGCTGCGCACCTTCCACAGCTTTCCCACCAATCACCACTCTGTCTATTTGTAGGTACAGTTTTGTATACATACACTACCGCTCAAAGGTTTCGGTCACTTTGGAAATGTCCTTATTTTTGAAAGAAAAGCACTTATTTTTTCAAATAAAATAACATTAAATCGATCAGAAATACAGTCTAGACATTGTTAATGTGGTAAATGACTATTACAGCTGGAAACGGCTCATTTTTAATGGAATATCTACACAGGTGCGCAGAGGCCCATTTTCAGCAACCATCACTCCTGTGTTCCAATGGCACATTGTCTTAGCTAATCCAACTTTATTCTATTAAAAGCCTAATTAATCATTAGAAAACCATTTTGCAATTATGTTAACACAGCTGAAAACTGTTGTGCTGATTAAAGAAGCAATAAAATTGGCCTTCTTCAGGCTAGTTGAGTATCTGGAGCATCAGCATTTGTATGTTCGATTATAGTCTCAAAATGGCCAGAAAAAAAGAACTTTCTTCTGAAACTCGTCAGCCTATTCTTGTTCTGAGAAATGAAGACTATTCCATGCGAGAAATTGCCAAGAAACTGAAGATCTCCTACAAAGGTGTGTACTACTCCCTTCTAGGGTTGGGTACCGAAATTGGCTCCGTTGCCTGTACGACCGGTACCTACCGGACCGAATCACAACGCAGATTTCGCTGCCTCATTTCGGTGCCAGCTGTCGATTGAAATATTCGCCCTCTAGTGCTCTGAAACGGATGTTACAGGCAACCGAAGCATCACCACACGTGCCATCACTAGTTAGTTATTAACATTACACTTGCTCTGATGGTAGCAGGTAGCCTACCGTTAGCTCGTAGCTACCGTACACAGGGTTAAAATGCCTGAAGCTAAACGGTCTGTGGGGCTGTATTTCACTCGAAAGGATTCCAACACCGGGACGCGCAACAAATGTTTCAATACAACTGCCTGTAAAGGGAGGTCGCATGAAATTTAATGAAGCATCTGGCGACGAACCAAATACACCTGACAGCAGAGGGATGCACCGTGTTCGACTGCTTGCGTGACCCCGTGCTGAGCACATCAGCCGGTGAAGGTACCAGATCTGCTCGGGGTCCTGCTTTTACAGATACAGGCGTAACATGATTGGCTGTACGTCGGAAAGAGTATGGATGTCGTGTGTGTTTATTTTGCCGGAGAAAGTAAATATGATAATATTTCTGCAAAGTAATTGCTGAAGTTTGAAGCTGAGTTTGTAGAATACCAACTCAAAATGTATTTTGCTGTTACTGTAACTGTTATTTAGTGTTAAATTATTGTAGTTGGGTTAGGTTTTATTTATTATGTAAATTTATTAAGTGTTTTGTATTTATTTATATTTATATATTTAAGTATAGGCTACTTTAAACTGTTAACAGTTAATATATTGTTCAAGATCAAATTTAACTTAGCAATTTAAAAAGCTGTTCTATAATGTCATCGACCATCGTTTTGTGCTTTTTAAAAAAAAAAAAAGTATCGGTTCAGGCACTGTTTAGGCACCGGTATCGGAAAAAACCCAAACCATACACAACCCTATGCATGAAAGGGTTAAACACAACTTCAGCTTACAGCTGTTAACACAACTGTTACTGCACCTTTTGTCAGAATTTGCTGCAGTGCCAACTACATAGACATGTACAAACCTGCATATAATTTTGGCTGGGGCATAAAATACTTGGCTCAAATGTTGCTGTATAGGCTGTAGCCTACAGTATAGCAGCTGTGAACTGCCTACCTGCTCACGCTAGCCTGCCCTCCTCCTGTAAAAATAAAAGTTGACATTAGCAGGTCTACAACTATATAAGTTCTTTGGAGAAAGGTGCATGGACTGAGTAACATCTAAAGGACGGACCAACATCCTCAAGAGACCATCTGTAAGCAAACTGGACAGGTAATGTTACAATCTACCTGCCCTGCATGGAAGAGACCAGATTAGCCAGTGCGAAGTGTAGAAAAATATTTCTAAATGGATCTGTTTTTTCACAATGTCCACAGAAGTTATAGACTTAAAACAGATGTTTATGTGATACGTTGTGGTTACTGTGGTTACAAGAACAAATTTTTCTTGCTCCTTTACTCTACACTGAATATATCCCTCTTCTATCCCTGCACAGTTGGATTAGGGGGCTCCAACCTACCGCTCTTTACACTGTGTTCGTACTTTGTCACCTCCGCGTTCAATATCTAATTATCTCACTGTAATCGTGGAGTTCGCATCACATATATATTTTGAACAGTGTGAAATTGTATTTTGTATTATTTCGGCAGAGGTTATCAACAGGCCCTTTGGCTTTTAATTTTAACCTGTGCCAATAAACAAGACTCAAAGCTGCACACAGAGAACTATGCAAAGCAGCTTCATTATATGCCCAGACATGCCAGTACTTTCTGCTGAAATAGTACTTCCAGGCCTTGAGATGTTGTCATTTGATTAAATACAAATCTATATAGATACAAAATTAGTTAATTATGCAGGACCCGCCTTTGTTGATAATGTACATGATATTGTGCAAATTCCCCAACTAATTTTCAATTAATCAAATTACCAAAACTAACTGATGCTCAGTGAACCTAGTTCTTTTAGGGATTAGGGTTCTGCCTGGCTGTTAATCCTGCTTTGGGCACAGACAAGCAATGCTCAGTGTTCCTCCTACCAGGTGAGTGGGAGTATTCCTCCATTCAGCCAGTTAGGTTAAAGAAATTTGCAGTGGCCACTCAGTTGGGTGGCACTAGTCACCCAGGCCATCCCTCTGTGGAATATTAAATCATAATATCAATTCTTAAAGATCTGTGTGAAAATAGGATTTTATCTTTACATTTTAAGTCTGAACATTTGAGGCACTGATTGGTTGTTTTAAACCGGGAGTGGTGGATTCTTGCAAATGGCCTTAGGCGGAACCAGAGGAGCATGATTTTTTTCACAGATTATCTGTCTCATGTACTACTGTCAGGACATAGTGACAGTTACAAGTTATGTTTATACAAGATACCTTCTATAACTTTAATTTTGTTGGCAGCCCATCCAGACAGACCTGTCCCCATGCAATCAAAGATGTTTTCTGTACTTGTTATGCACTGCAGATATTCACCTTTCTTTAATGGTGGTGAACTGGTCCATATGTCCCACAGCACTTGTTGCTGTGATGGTCAATTTGTTTGGTTGCTGATGCACTTCCATCGCTGCAGCTAACTAGTCTTACAAAAGCACAGCAGCTGATATAATTAGCAACACTGGAAAACTATCATTAGCTAACTCTCCCTGTTGTTTCATTTAAATGACTTTGCTAAATTTCTATTGTTTGTTGTGAGGGCAGTTTACTTCAGAATTTCTTTTCTAGTGTCTTGTCTATTCACAGTTTCATACTTCCTTCGCTTTGGCAGACACAATTGGCCTAAGGCAATACCATCTTTGACCACAAAGAGTAACCGACATTTATCAGCCCAGAGGGGTGCTATTTCGCTCATCTACTTGACGAAAACTGTGAAAGAATGGCTGCAACAACAAAATATAAAGTGTCTGTGTTATGTAACAAAGAAAAATCATTTTACTTTTATTAGAATGACGGTGATAGTGAGGAAGTCCTGGCTGCATTATAGAGGGGCACAAGGGGTCCAGGCTTAAAGGGACCAGAACTGCCACAGCTGTATTGTATCTATAATTCTTTCTTTCAAAAGGTTGTGAGGAAATGCAGTTCAAAGTGCAGACTGATTGTCTTCCACAGTGGTGCCACATTGATGTGCAATTATTATCTTTCAAATGCACTGGTGCATGTGCAGCAGATGATACACTCCTTTGTCTCCCTCCAGAGGGACGGAGCTGACTATGCAGTGTATGTGAACATGGCTCAGGAGTTTGATGGTTGTGACTCAGGGCCAATCCTGATGAGGCCGTATCCTGGGGCAAGATCACAGGAGATGCTAAACCTGTGAAGGTATCTGATATTAAGTATTACATACTAATGTCAAGGTTGTTTTCCAATTATTAATGTTAGAGGCTTATCAGATATCATGTGTGCCAAACCTAATTTATTCTATCATCACAATAAAAACAGGTATAGAAAAAAAAACTTGTACTCTGAGGTTTTAATACACAGCTTTTTATTTCTGTCTTTCTAGGTGTTTGCTGACGCTTCTATCAATTTTCTCTTATTGGTGGCAGAGACCTTTGCAGTTCATGCTAATAAGATTACACCTGGCAAGAAAAACTAATAAAAAGTCCAAAAATATGTTTGAAACACCAAGCTTCTTTTTTTTGTCTTGTTTCTTCTTTATGTAATTTTCATTGCTTTTATGTTGAAAATACAACATGCAGCAACAGCTTAAGACTTTACCAAAGACAGTGTGTGTGGATTTTGCCTAACTAAGTCAAAACTATGAGATAAGTCAAATTTATTAGATTAAAAAGTCAAAATTAAATGTACGTGATTTCGGCTGTGTGTATGATTGTATGACAACGACAATTTAAGTTGTTGTGTTCAGCCATGACAAAAACAGAGAATCTTCCACCTCAAATGTTTAAAATAACCTTAAAATCTAAAATAAAGTGTGACATGATAAAAATACATAAAGTAAAAAGTAGTGTGTGTGTGTGTATGTGTGTTTACAATAAAATGCTTCAGCTGAAACGACATATTCAACAGTGTAAACCTCAAACTGTAATCAGACATGCAGAATGGCTTGAGTGTTTCTGGTCATGTGTGCTATTATTTATTTAATTTTCAAGACTTCAAACTAAAAATGTGTAAAAACTTTATCTGTGCTGACCCAAGTCCTTTTTTTATTCAAACAAATTTGAATATTTGGAGCCCTATGCAGCAGCCCAGTGGATCTACTAGATGTCTGTACGTTAAAAGTGTAGTCTACAATTCTAATCCAATACACTTTTTATCAAATTCAGCGAATATCTCCTCACGATCCGCTAGCTGTCCTGGCTTTGTAAATGGGAAACAGTGGCTCGGACCGCCAAATACCGACGCTTTGTCACAACTCGTGCTCGTGCACAGGATAACACTAATGATGTGGGTTACTCGTGTGAGTTTGAAGGAGCACTGAAGGGAGGGGTGTATTTGTTGGCTGTTGAGTTCAAATATCAAGAAGCTTTCTCCAGGACTGTAGACTACACCTTTAAATGCACTTTGAGTGCACTTTGCTTCTACCAGCAATCAGCAATGATACTTGACTCGCACTTAATAATTTTATACTTACAAAAGGATTTATTTTTGGCTTTACAAAAAACTTTATTATTTAATAAAGTTTCCATTGCAAATGTGAGTCACAATCGAACTGGCAGAAAAATAAAATGATAAATAAAATAGAAAAAGAACAGTAAAGAATAATAAATAGATACAATGAGATAAAATAAAGGTAGCTTTTAAAAAATGCAATTGTAACATTTACTTGTTTTTTCTGCTTTATTTTAGTGAATTTATCAAATATATAAACTCTTGAAGGAAAAAATCAAACCTGGGTATTCTTTTAGAAAAACGACACTTACAAATGAATAAAAAAGTCCCATTAAAGCCTTACTGTTAAAATATATATAAATATATATATATAAATATATATACTGTAACATCCTAGAGATGAAAAAAAGGGTCGCTACGTTGCCACGCAGTTTGATGACGACATGTTCTACACCGGAAGTTGTGTTTCCAGTGTTTTGAAGTTCGCCTGGGAGTTCGCCTTGATAACAGTTAACAAATGGCTGTTGATGTCTCTGCATCACACGAGATTTCAGTCTTAATTCGGTCAATAAGGTGACAGTGGTCACCATTTTGTTACACTGACCCGGGCGACGACTTTTGACGAGCGGCGAGCATTGTGAAGGGTGGGCTTGTTATCAATAACATGTAGCTAACATAGCTGTACCTGAAGCTAACGTTAACGTGCTGTTTCCAACTGTAGTTACGGTGGTCGTTTTTTTTCTTTAACGACAGTTTTTTGTATTTGACCTAACATCTGTTGCAGACCCAGCCATCTGCTTAGACCGAAAAGAAAAGGATTGTATTCATGGGTAAAGAGGTCTTCAAGCAATGTTACCAATATAGCTGACGCTAAGCTAACTTAAGCCCTAAAGAGCTGACATTTTCTCTAAGTTTCATTGTCACAATATTTTAGGTTTGATGTATTAAAACACATACAGCCAACAATACAAAATAGCTGTAGTTTAAGGTAATGTTGGCTTACAGTGTTTGAGTTGATGGTCTTGTGCTGAGAGGAGAAAAGGTGATGTCTGAGGTCAGAGCTAACCTGTTTGAGGAGGCAGGGACTAACAGGGACCAGGATGGACCGTCTCCTGCCCCTGTGAAATCTCCGGGTGGCGAAGCTTCAGGGCATGACCTGCAGGGGTAAGACTGTCTTTCACCCTCAGCTAACCGGGCGTGCATGTTGCACAAGGATGTGAGATTAATAAGTGAGTCACATTGGTCTTCATATTCCTTCCAGTCTTCTGCCTCCTGGTCCCCCATCCTCAGCAGATGTTAGCCCCTCACCTTCTGCGGAAGTAAGTGGCTTGTTGTCATTACCATGGGAGATGGTAACCCACATCGCCTCGCACCTCCCTGCTCAGTGTGTCATCACTGTGCTGCCCAAGGTTAGTTTTAAAGGTTTTTTGGCCCAAACACACCATAAAATTCCTTTGAAGATGTCTTGTCATCTCATTTTCTTGCTTGTTTGTGTCACCTCAGTCACTATAATACTAAATCACTGTGACATCTTTCCGTGTTTCTGTATATTATCAAAATTCCATTCATCCATTATCCATACCGCTTATCCTTTTAGAGGGTCGCGGGGGTGCTGGAGCCAATCCCAGCTGGCATTGGGCGAGAGGC
>NTHP01000191.1:896622-925258 GCA_003416845.1 Oplegnathus fasciatus | reverse complement strand
TTTTCACATTTCCTCTTCACCTGTGCCTAGTGCTATTGTTAATTTAAAAGGCAATGTGTCAAAGGAGAAGCTCTGAGGGAAAAGGTAGATGGAAAGAACATTTAATTGCTGTATTAAAAGTTTATCTTGTCCACATTTGACAGTAGAAAGTCTGTGGTTGCGCTCTCAGACAGAAGTTGTCCGTGTGGCAGTCTGTTACGTGTCGATCATCTCTACTCAGGACTGTCAGAGCAGCACACAGGTCTTCTTATCTTTGAAAGGATTGGACGAGGCAGCGATGCCAGTGAGCAGAGGGTCACTGCGCCTGTGATCCTGACAGTACCGGACCAGGTCTGCTGCTGTCAGGGAGATCTGCTGGGATAAAGGTGGACAGGGTGGCATTTCACAGGATTTCAGACATTGTAATACTGAAATAATACAGTAAAAAAAACTATTCTGAACTATGGAAATGTTTAAACAACTGATATTGTACCATTCACGTATATGATAATGTGAAGTAGCATACATGTAGTAAACAGATCATTCAGATTCTTCCGTACCTTGATTCTCTCCATGCTTGCCTCCACCCGAAGTTGGTCCACCAGTTTTTGTGCCTGAACAACACTGTTGCTGCTGCACATCTTTCCTGACATTGCCTTCAGTAGAAAGACTCGGCAAGAATCCCTCAATCTGGACTCAATATCCTTCTTCAACACCAAAACGCACAGCAGGAAAATGATGTATTTTACCTGATGACCTCCAAACAGCCAGCTCCGGTTGTGCAGGTGTCTGGTCAGACTGGTCAGGCTCCTGACTTCCCTTTCCCACCTGTAACCCCTTTTTATTCACCGTTGGGGGCAGTTCAAAGGCTTTGTGATATAAAAGGTCATACAACACAGTGTTGGAAATGTCACAAACATCACACATCACTTCACAGCCACCATTGATGAAAAGATTATTGGCTAAAGCATTATGCTGTGCTTCAGGGATGCTTTCTGTCTTTTTAATCTACAATATGTGTGTTTACTTTTTACAAAATGTACAGCTGATTTAGCCAAAAAAATAATAGTCTGTTTACATTTTTTATTGATTAGGTTAAATGTTTTTTAATGGGCACTGATACAGGTTGTCAAAAATGAGTTAGGCATACATTTTTATTAAATGAGTGCAGACAAGGGATTGCAAAAGGAGGTGTGACACACTATGGTGAGGATGCAAGCATGTGTTAATTATAGAAAAACAAAAAATTTAACTATAGTTAGGTTTTATTAGCTAACTACAGTATGTATGTTTACTCAAGTGCTGTATTTAAGTGCAGGTTTTAAGAACTGGTGCTTGAGTATCATTGTTTTGGAATTTATAATTTTGGATGGAAATACTGCAATTTTTTAACCCTACTGTACATATAGCTGAAAGTTGCAGTTTGTAGGTACTTTGTAGAGTGACATTTTACCTGCAAAAATATAATAATTAATTTAAACCACCTTTGTCCGGCTCAAACAGCCCACAAGGGGCAGGTTCAAGCATCACACTGTTCATGCCAAACAACAACAATGCAAAGCTGTGACAGAAATTTACGGAAGCCAAGAACGGCCATGCTTGCAACTATTGTTTTACTGTCGTTATCTCGAGATCACGAGTTAATGTCGAGAAAACAAAAGGCCAATTTCTTGAGATAACGAGATAATTTATCACGAGAAAACGACTTTTGTTTTCTCGAGATCACGGGATAATCATGGAGAACTCGAAAATTAGTGTCTGGTTCAAGACCACTGTCATGACTGTTGGAGAGGATCCATAACTGAACAGTAATGTGTAGTTTTGTTTGCTGCAGTTACATAATTAGAGCAGACAATCTCGTTTTATAGTAGCCAAAGCTAAGAGGTTGACCAACTCCCATCTCTCTGCTTCAGCCAGCACCTGCTCAAATAAATCATATTATAATGGCAGAGGTAAAGACATTACTAAGGCCATCCGGTTTGCTGTGAGACTTGCAAGCCTGTCCCACTGTACATAATGACCCCCACAGCATCTCCACACAGCCTACAGACACCTGTTGACTGTAAACAAACTGTAGATAAACATAAACATTTTAACTAATAAGACGAAACAACCTATTCTTTTCTCATGATAACGGGTTGATTATCTCGTTATCTCGAGATAACAGTGCTCATTTTCTCGAGATAACGAGATAAATTAACTTGAATAAAATAAAATTTAAAAAAATTAATGAAAAAAATAATTATGAGCACGGCTGTTCTCGGTTTCTGTAGAAACCATTCTTCACACTGACTAAATATATATGGTAAGTACAATTTACTCCATATAATTAACACAAAATAAGTTTACATAAATTTCAAAAGCAGCATTAACTTTTAATGGAGTAAAGTATTGATGCTTTAATACAAAGGATTTGAGTACTTCTTCCACCCCTGATTAACAAATGCGTATTTGAATGTCTGATAGTTAAAAATGACTGAATAAAGTAAATAAAATATATGGAAAATGAAACAAACTGTTTATGAGTATAATCAGAAAATAATGCTTGTACTGTATTGATTATAGTTTTGACTGTATAGATTATAGTTTTGACTAAAAAGCCTCTGTACAGTTTGGTCATGTTTGTCCCTTCGCGTCTTCCGTAGCAGGAGGCTGTTTGCCGCAGGCGACCCATGCGTTGTTTACAAATGCAAACCTTCAGTAACCGTCTTTGTTGTGTCTGGTGACAGGTGATTAATACTTAACCTTCTTCATCGCCCAACGTCTCATCAACAACAGGTATGTTTTCATCTCTGTCTCCAGATGTTTCATCACGATTGAAGGCAGCAGATGGGACAAAACCAGCCGCAGTTAGCTTGTCTGCTAGTTAGCTAACATCAGACCACATTGATCCTGCGTGTTATGGTTGTTGTTATGCTTTTAAACACAATATGTGTAAGTAAGTAAGTAGTAAGTTTTCCCTGTCCAATGAACAACTTATCCAAAAATAGGCTGTTTTTTTATACCTACACAACAGCGCCTAAACGTTTGTTTTTGGTTTATCTTTAATATGTTTATGTGAATTGTGTAGCTGTAAAGTTGTTGTTGTTGTAGTTGTTTTTTTTAGCCACACAGTTTTCAATTATACCAGGACTCTGTTTAGTTTTTTTAGTTTAGTCCCACAGCAGAAGTTATACATCCAGGACAGATAACCAGCTAGCTGTCAACGCCCACATGTGATCACAAGTCGCACATGTCATACAACAGTGGTAATATTGTAATTGTTGGCTGAAGTTTTCACTTTAATAGTTTAACATTACACCTAAAGTTTTGACATATTTTTCATAAATATACTGTGAATAACAATATGAACACAAGGCTCTGTAAACCCCGAGAAATATGACCTTGTAACATCTAATACTGCCCTACAATAAAGGGTCTGAATACTTTTGTAAGTGAGAGACTTCAGTTTTTGATTTTAAGTGAAGAAGCAAATGCAACCTATTTTCTATGAAAGCTATATCACAAAGCTAAAAGTGACAAGGTCTGAACACTTTTCTTGAAATCACTGTATATGCGAACAAGCAGTAAACAAGCAGTAAACAAGCAGTAAACAAGCAGTAAATGACAGTAAGCAGTAATGGCTGGTTTGAGGAACGCTCTCTCCAACGTGCGTTTGCTCAGCAAATTAAAGGTGTGGTCTGCGATTCTGGAGAAAGCTTGTTGATATTTTAACTCAACAGCAAAACAAATACACTGTGCTCCCTTCAAACTTGCATGAGTAATGCACAGCATTAGTTTGTCCTGCGTACGAGCACGCGTTGTGACATATTGTACCGAAGTATTTAGTGGAAATGCGGCTAAAGCGTCGGTATTTGACGACTTGGGTTGGAGGCTCCACCCGAGTCGTCTGTTTGTTTCCCGTTTACAGAGCCAGGGCTGTGTATGAACACCAGACTGTTTTTTCAGCGCACGCACAGAACTGAAAGCTAGCGGACCGTGAGGAGATATTCACTGAATTTGTCAAAAGCTGTTTTGTATTAGAATCGTAGACTACACCTTTAAGTCCCGGGCTGGTTAAACTGGATATTCATGTGCGTATTACAGTTGTGTCCCATTGTACTTCTGAAATTTACCAAAAAACCCCAAGAAAACCAGTTCTATTAACACCCCCCCCACCACCACCCTCCCAAATGCCTGCGCTGAATCCTCTCTGTTGATAAGTGCTGAGAACTCCTCACTCAGAGGCCTTCTGGAGAGCCTGTCCTTCAGGATGTTTTGTGCAAACTTTCAGTGATGTTGGGTTTTTAAGCTAGGCTAATACTGTTAGATCAGATCTACTTTTTTCAGCTGTTCATACGTCAGATGCACATGTTGCTCACCAGCTGGGAAACTCAGTCATGGCTCAGTTTTTTCTGTACATGTCAGTGAGAGCAGAGCTGCTACCCGTCACCACACACTGATGAGATTACATCCATTGTTTCTTGATCAGAGCTCTACTGGGCATCTCCTTGATGATAAACACTCCACTAACATGTCCTCTTTGTTTTTGCAGAAAACATGGTGGACCATGCCCCTTCTGTCGCCATGGAGGCTGTCCTCAAGCCCAGTTGCGAACTCCCAGAGGACATGCCCAAGATCAGAGGCTACGACTTCAACCAGGGGGTTGATCTCCAGGCGGTGCTGAAGTCCTACCTCACCACGGGCTTCCAGGCCAGCAGCTTGAGCTTGGCCATCCAGGAGATCAACCTCATGGTGAGAGGAATGGCTGTGTGGTGAGGGTTACCTTACGAAAAATGTATTACTCATTTACCTGTTAGCCATGCAGATGAGATATTTTTTGTGATTTAAATGATGCAGATTCAGTTGCCTATGATCATGATGTCTAATAACTCCACACTCACAGATAGAGAAGCGTCTTGAGCCGGTGGAGGCAGATGAAGGAAATGAGTGTAAAGAGTCTGGTGAATTCCCCCCCAAGTTGGGCTGCACCATCTTCCTGGGTTACACCTCCAACCTCATCAGCTCCGGAGTGAGAGAGAGCATCCGCTACCTGGCAGAGCACAAAATGGTACAAATGTATACACTTATCATAATTATCCAGGTCAAAGTTACATCGCAGGTAACGTCGAAAACAACCAACCAATTTTACAGGGGGACTAGTTTATCAGAATCTGTGTTGTCACTCTGTGTTAGGTGGATGTGATTGTAACCACAGCTGGAGGCATAGAGGAGGATTTCATCAAGTGTCTGGCTCACACCTACTTGGGAGACTTCAGCCTGCCTGGCAAGGAGCTCCGCCTGAGGGGCATCAACAGGTTGGCAACTACTGATACAACACACTGCTTTTTTGTACGGATTGAACTAGGGAAATATAACATGTAATCTGTGAGCTTTAGAGGTGCTGGTAGGTGGATTTTGCTACCTTTGGACGGAGCCAGGCTCGCTGTTTGCCCCTGTTTCCAGTCTTTATGATAAGCTAAGCTAACCGGCTGCTGGCTGTAGCTTCATATTTACCAGACAGACATGAGAGTGGTATGAATCTTCTCATCTAACTCTCGGAATGAAAGTAAATAAGTGGATTTCCCAAACTGTTGAACTGTTCCTTTAAACATGAGAACGTCAGCAATACCATTAACATCAGTGTTGGACCAGACCGCAATATACAAGTGTGCTTGTTTACCCGCCCCTTCTTTATTACGCTGTATGTCTCCATAACATCACCAATAGCAGATGTGTTATGTACTCAAAATGACAAAGAACATGATGCAGGGGTTTGGCAGACAGATACTCATCTCAGAAGTCCTACTTTATAGCCGTATTTCCACTAAGCAGTCCGGTTCAGTTCGGTTCAGTTCAGTTCAGTTCGTTACACATTAGAACGGTTATTTTTGCATTTCCATTGTCAAAAGTTGTGGATGGTACCAAAAGAACCGCTCCATACCATACCCTTTTTTCGTTACCCCTTTGTTGGGATGCCTAGCACACAGACCTGGTACTAAAAGGTGGAGCTAGAAACACTGCAGTCCACTGATTGGTCAACAGAATCTTCACTCTACCTTACCTGCAGAGGTGTACTGCTGCCGTAGCGAGGCGAGCGAGCGGGGCGAGCGAGGCTCCGGGACTTTTTTTCCAAGTGAGGAAACAGAATATTCACAGTTCACACAATCCGGTTGAAATTCATAAACAGTTTCTTAAGCCGTGAAGATCCGATCATCACTAAAGCGTATTTCATGTAAGAGAGCCAATAAAAACAAACAGAATGGTCAAAGTCACCGTATTGATATTTAAGGTGGGCTGACTGATTCACGACGTCAACTCATGAATTGAGTAACATGCAAGAAAACGTTCCACCTTAAAAGTTGCTGGTATACCTGGCGGTGTAGCCTTTGATCGGCACAGTGAATTAAAGTATATTTTTCTCCAGTCTACGCCTGGCTTATGTTGTCTAGTAAAGATGAAAAGGCAGAAAAACATCCTTTCATTTTAGAAACTTTTGCAGCTTTTCCTCAGAATGGATGTTTTGAATGTGGCTTCATTTGCTCGGCACAAGTAAGTAAATGAAATCAGCTGCTTAACGTTAGATGGTTGACGTGCTATTACCCAGTAACAACCCCGCCTACATTTAAGAGTACTGTCTGTGGTGGAAACGCAATACAGATCTTGGGTTTAGCTACCTTTGGCAAGGGTACTATATACTATACCAAAGGTACTATACCGAAGAGCTTAATGGAAACGCGGCTTATGTATCAGATTCCCCAACTTGTTCATTTTCCTCCTCTGTCCTTGCTGGATGTAGGATAGGGAATCTGTTGGTGCCCAACGACAACTACTGTAAGTTTGAAGACTGGCTGATGCCCATCCTGGACCAGATGTTGCTGGAGCAGAACACAGAGGTGGGTCTTTCTGAGTGATATTGTTTGTTTATTGCACACAGCACAGTTGAAACTATAGTATGAAAAAAGCAGTAGTTGTTAGTCTGATGTCCTCACATTAAAACACGTTTTCCACAAAGTTGTGCAGTCAGGAGGGCCTTTATAATCATATAATATTGTCTACAGCATGTGAGTTTTGACCTTTTGACCTCTCTTATTTCAGGGCACCCGTTGGACTCCCTCCAAAATGATCCATCGGCTCGGCAAGGAAATCAATAATACTGACTCTGTCTACTACTGGGCGTACAAGGTATATATATATTGGTGATGTACACTCCCCTCCAAAAGTATTGAAACAGTGAGGCCAATTCCTGTATTTTTGCTGTAGACTGAAAACATTTGGGTTTGACATCAAAAGATGAATNATTCATCTTTTGATGTCAAACCCAAATGTTTTCAGTCTACAGCAAAAATACAGGAATTGGCCTCACTGTTCCAATACTTTTGGAGGGGAGTGTATGTATTACATCACGAGGGAGCCAAAGAGACAAGAAAAACTTCCATTCAAGACACAAAATCTTAATCAGTGAGTCTGAAGATAGTTTATTTGCCACCGTAGTACAAGTCATCATTAAAAAAATGTTTATCCAATTTATATGGATTATGAATTAATCATGGTGTCTTTGTTGAGTTGTTGGTGGGCTCATTAGCACTCGTGCATTCAGTGGACTAGAGAACCAGTATGAAACTGTTGGTTGAACTTGATTTAGTTCCTCACTTCATCCTACTCTCTGGCCTTACTAACTCTTGTTTAATATGTTTGTACAGTGTATTTTTGTCTCTACATCTGTCAGTAAATGTGCCGTTATGTTCTGTTTCAGAATAACATTCCTGTGTTCAGTCCTGCCCTGACAGACGGCTCTCTGGGCGACATGATCTACTTCCACTCTTTTAAGAACCCAGGCCTGGTTTTGGACATAGTGGAAGGTAAAAGCAACAGGACAGGATCACCACAGCTGTCTCAGTGTTATCTGTCGGTCGTGTCATGAATGTGGACTTTATTTCAGATATTCGCAAGTTGAACAGCCAGGCTGTGTTTGCCAAAAGGACGGGAATGATCATCCTGGGAGGAGGGCTGGTCAAACATCATATAGCTAATGCTAATCTTATGGTAACTAACATCATGTGATCTTTATTTCTCACTTTCTGTTACTCATACATGACTTCACGTCACGTTTTGTGTACAATTCTGCAAAGTTTTGAGAAATTATGTTGGCCATCAGTGGTGGAATGTAACTGTGCATTTACTCAAATACTGTGCAATTTTGAGGTACTTTTTTTCCCCATGTCATGATACTTCATACTTTTGTTCCACTACAATTCAGAGGGAAATGTTGTTGTTTTTATTTCATTACATTGATTGATTGAACAGCTTTAGTTACAAGTTACTTTACAGGTTAAGATTTTACATGCAAATAATATGAGTGCATAAAATAAGATGCATTGTTACAGATTAAACTACCCAACAGTATCTTAAATTAGTCCTTTTTCAACTATAGCAGTAAAATGCTACTTACACATCAATGCTTTATTAATATAATTAATACGTATAATAGTATAACTCTCACATGGGGTGTTTTTTTTATTATAAGTACTTTTATTTTTGATCATTTATGTGCACTAAAGGATCTGAATACTTCCTTCACCACTGTTTGCCATGAACTTTTGTGTGTAATTGTGCAAAACTTTGATAAAGTCAAGAAAAGTTAAGAAAACAAATTTACAACAATAACACAACAACGTGCAAAATCAGCGTCCTCTTTTCACACACTGTGTCTCCTCTGTGTCCGTCCAGAGGAACGGCGCTGACCATGCAGTGTTTGTGAACACGGGTCAGGAGTTCGATGGATCTGACTCTGGAGCCAGACCTGATGAGGCCGTATCCTGGGGCAAGATCAGAACAGATGCCAAACCCATCAAGGTACCGATATCTATCCCAGCGCTATTAGCCATGACCAGACGAAGACTAATGTCAACATTATGTTCCATTTATTACAATTCTGTCCTCCTAACCCCCATTCAGATATAACCTACAGCTGACAGAGATGTTTTGGGGTTTTAATATTCCACTGTAAGGTTTATTTGGAAAAATCTATGTCTTAATTTGACATCATTCTCCAGTGAAATCATTTTTATGGGGGAAAAATGTGTTTGCAAATAATTTTATAGTACATCCAAATTGGTAACCAGGTGAGGAGGTAATACTTTACAACAAGTGGTTTTAGTGGTCACCAGGAGGAGCTGTGGTCCCCACTTTGGCCTCAGGGTGGCAGTGTCTGCACAATGTTTGATCCAAGGGTGCAAGGCGGCATCAAAGCACCACAACATAAATATGAAAACCAGGGCCTGGGTTCAGTTTAGTGTAGTGAGTGTGTAACATACACTGCAGTAAGGTGACACACTGCTCCGCTCTTTGTTCCCAGGTGTACGCAGATGCCTCTTTAATCTTCCCTCTGATAGTGGCCGAGACCTTCGCTCTCCACGCCGACAAGCTGACTGCCGGCAAGAAAACAGATTAAATGGTTGCCTCCTTAAATGCTCCGTTAGAAACAACACCCAGCTTTGTTCCTCTGGTTATTCCCTTGTTTGACTAATTACAGATGGATGTTTGATCTTCCGAACATTTCTGTTGACACGGTTAAGGCTCGGCAGCTTTAACAAGCAGTGTTACATACACTGCTGCAATTGAAAACCTAATTTTATGGGAGTCAGTGGTGAGGGTGTCCTGTCTTAATGCTTTCCATAACAATATTTACTTGTTAAAACAGTTTTTTCCCCCGTCTATTCAGATAGCTGAAATAGCATGGGTAGCATGCTATTGCATGTACCAAAGAGACTGTCTAGAATGCATCAGGTTTAGCTCTGTGTGTGTGTGTGTGTGTGTGTGTGTGTGTGAGTGTGAGTGTGAGAGAGAGAGAGAGAGAGAGAGAGAGAGAGAATAGATACACACTCATGAGGCATTGTTATTTAACCAAGGGTTTTGATTTATTTCAGTTTAGTTGTGGCATAACACACAGCCACATTACTTGAATATTACCTTGTTGCTTCTCAGTTTTTATATTATCCAAACCTTCACCTTACTCTCACTGTTACAGGATGGAAGATGTGCCTGTATAGCTTAATAAATCATCAATGAATAATTTCTTCCTATATTAAATGGGGTTTTAGTGACTATTACAAATGGTCTTTGTGAAGTAGGTCTGTATTAAAAGGCCACAAGAGGTCCACTTTGTGACACTTAATTTCACATGACTGTGTTTGTGATATCTGTTGTGTAAAAAGATATAAAAATCACTAACCTATGATGAAACATAATATTTAGAATATTAAGTTTGAAGCTCCTCAGTTGCATCTGAAATCTGTCGAGGAACAAAGAAGTGAACCACTAGTAGCTGCAGAAAGTGTTTCTGTTGTTATTGTTAACACTTTCAGAGATACCCTCACTTTATTAGGTACACCTGTACAATCTATTGCAATTCAATGCAACAGCTCACAGCCATAAATTCTACCTTTATGAAGTTTATAATGTTCAGTTTTTGGTGGCATTGTAGGAAATGTGTAAAGTATATGTTAATTATTTAGGTCTTAGTTAAAGTTGTACTGGACTGCATTATTGAGACAAAATGTTTATCCTTCCCATTTACATACATGAAGGGGTCAGAATATTAGAAACACCTCTGAATATAGTGCAGCACAATATAAAGCAGCGCCACCACTAATATGACCTCAGTGCTAAAACATAATTTAACACTATTACACACACACTATGACAGTGTCAACAAAAACTGAACATTATAGGCATCGTAAAAGTCGACTTTATGGCACAACAGTTGTATTGGATTGCATTAGACTTTACAGGTGTACCTGATAAAGTTGACACAGAGTGTATTTATCTATTTTATAAACCTTAAATTTTACAACCTGTTTTTTTTTTTGTAATTGAGAGACTCAAACATCCTTCCGTAAACTGATTCAGCTTCCAACCGTTTGAAATTTTGGCTCTTAATAAACGAAAGACAGAACTCAGCCGCCAGAGTTTGTCAAAGTGTGAAGAAAAAAAAAAAGTTGTAAGAATCTCATTCACATGCACGAGTGGTGGCAAACTTCCACGGAGAAATAATGTCTGGTGAGTGCCTCCGGTCACCTTGATGCTGTTTGTGAGAGCCTCCCCTTGAATCCCCCGGGGGGCTCATAAAAGCATCACGATTTATGCACTTGCTCAGTAGGCGGGACTCTCAGCTCCTTCCCTACCACATAATCTAGTAACAATGATGAAGACACTTCTCATCACAATACATCAGTTTGCTATTGTGGGAGTGGATATTTCCTCTGGCTGATCGCTGCTCCCATATCCTTCACACACGGTCACTGTTTCACTCACAACCCAGTTGTATTCGCAGACTTTGCAATGGAATTGTGGGTCGTTTCTGTGTGAAATGTGTATATAGTATATTCACTGAAGCCTGGTGTGTTTTTTTTTCCCTTAGAGTTGTTAAAAGTGTCTTTTTTTAGTGGGAACGGTGACCTTTTCCTTTTTGGAAACAGAGATGGAGAAGTGGAATTGGAACTTGGATAAGGTCAACTTTCCCAAAACCTCAGCCCCATGTGTCACACACACACACACACACACACACACACACACACACACACACACACACACACGAGTTGGGCGTTCCTGTCTCTGTACAAACTGCTTTTCCATTCAGTCCTTCTATCATTTCCTATTGGCGGTGGCACTGTGTGAGTGTGTGTTTACCCAGGGTTTGACAGTTAAAAGATTTTTTTTTTTTAGGCCGTGGTGTATGGATTTGCGGCCCTATAGAAACTTATGTTTGTTCTGTGCTAATGGAAAGATTACAGGGAGACTGAGAGGGCTGAAAAGAGTGAGATAGAGACTGTATGTGTGTGTGTGTGTGTGTGGATGAGCTGTAGTCACGCTATGATAATATTGTGTGGCGTCTGCACAGAGCAGACAGTGTTTGCCCCCTCCTCCTCTGCGGAACAATCAGTACACTGTGTGATGTGCAGGGCCGCAGCAGTCATAATGGCAATTATGTCTTCTCCCGGACAGATTGGCAGCTTTTTTTTTTATTTTTTATGATGAGAACCAAAGAGCTAGACAGGGAGGGAGGACGAAGAAGAACAGAGGGAGAGCTGACCTGCTGCACAGCTGCAGGGTGGAGTGGATCTGTGAGGAGTGGAGGGAAAAGAAAGGAAATACACAGCAGATAGCTGTGTGCACATTTGCATATTTATATCAAAATCCTACTTTTTTCCACACTAACTTTTTTTGTTTCAGGTTCTTTTTTTCTCCACTAAAGTCCACTGATGTCCAGCCACCATGTTCCAGATAATAGAAGTGCTGATTGAAATGTTGATGATATATGGGTATGAGTCGCCTTCAGGTATTACTTTATACTCACAGCAACGAGCTTAACGAGCAGCTATTCAGACTTATTTGCCCTGGGTTTCGCCTCTCAGGCTGCATACAGTCTGCTCTAGCTTATTGGTGAAACCACTCCCTATACTGCACTACACGTGCTGTCCGCCATTTTATTTGAGTGTCAGAATTCAGAGTGTTTAAATGTTTCCGCTCAAAAATTCCACAATGCAACAAAAAACCCTACATTTCCATGGCTTGTACACTAATTCCTGCTAATGATCCCACAATACAATGCTCTGCATTATATAGATACCATTGTACGTCTCTACAGCTGTCAGTGATGACGCAGAATGATAATGATTAGAGTAAGTGAAATCTGAATTTACTGTTTTCTATTGAGTAAACTATTGAGTGTCCATTGCATTGGGAGTAGTGAATGAGTGAACAAGGGGGTGATTTCAGATATAGCCTGATAGGAATACTTGCAGACACTACTCAAGGTGAAAAAGGTAGTTCAAACATCGTTTTTCAGGTAAAAAAAACCCAAAACAAAATCTATATTTCTATTTACAGTTAATAGTCTCCTAAAAAGATGCTCGGATTCAACATCAGAGGTAACCACAATGTTTTTTTGTAGTAAAAACAATCTCAATTTGAGAGTATCACACATATAAAGGAAGCAAAAAAACATTTTAAGTAGGGTTAGTTAACAAGAATACACAGGTTTACACAGAATTTCTATTTTTTTCAGAATCAGAATCAAGAACCAAGTAGGTTTGCACATACAAGGAATTTGACTTGATATATTGGTGCATGACATATAAACATAGTATAGTAAGTAGAAAAATATAAGGAAAAGGTGACAGCAAGTACTGTGAGTCAGAAACATAGCTTAAATATATAAAGTAGACAATAAAAAAAAGTATATAAATGCATTAATGCAGAAACATCTTTGAACTTCATTGTGCCCGCCCCCTCCAACCTACGCCCTTGTGTGTACAGGGGTGAGTACTCTGTCCTGTTGCATCGTCCTGCCTCCTTATCTCCACCTCTGTTTACCTGTTATGTTGCCATAGGAACTCCCACCTCTGAAGCCCATTGGCCAACCTGAAGAGGTAGCGGCAGGTGAGGGAGTGCAATTGCGTGGGTGTAAGGACGGAAGGGGGGAGGACATTTACAGAACGAGGAGGGGCTGACTGCGACAGAAAGACAAACATTCAGATATAGAAGGGAAACAAAGGAGCTATAAATGTATAGGAGGCGGGTACAGACGTTGATAAGTAGAAGGGAGAAGTAAAACACGGGTCTTTCACCTCCACCTCCCCCTTTCTGCTTTCTCAGAAACCGGAAGTCGTCAGTTCAACCGCCGTCTCCTCCTCTGACGCAGCTGGCTGAGGCTGATGACGGCCATGTGTCACTGTTGCTATAGTAACCATCCGGCAAGGACAAACATCCGGATGGCTGCTTACTGCCGTGTCACCGTTTTTCATCAAATTCGTTATAAACGCAGCTTAACCACCGAGCATTATCACTGGTTACCATGGTGACAAGGGAAACAAAGAGGATGTACGGTGACAGGGTTACCCTTTACCTTTCCTACGTGTTGACACTTTAAAGTCACTCTGGAGTCCGTCTACGCACACTATCTCATTTATGTCTGTAGACCATAAAACATTGTTTTTAAATAAAAATTTCAAAACTTTTCAAAATTATTAATATTTTCAGTGATTTGTATTTAAATATAAATTTATATTCTAGTTTTATTTCTTACATTTCTTATTTGTGTGTATAAATAGTGAAACCATATTTTTTCATAACCGATAAAAACTTCTATAATAATATTTTGAGTGATTATGAGTAAATATTGTATATAGGCACCTGTGTCATTTTTCATGTGTTTTTGGTTCCTGGCAGCTTTGTACTTTGTTAAATTAACAGAATGAGAAGTCAGACTTATAACTGGGTTTATAGATACCATGCATGTGGGGTAAGGACAGTTTTAAAATAAACCAAAATCTCCTTGGACTCCAAAGGGTTAATACACTCAAAGTGTAGACAGTTGCATAATGTTATGGTGCAGCTAAAAGATGAAGCGAATATCGGAGGTTTTAAAGGAACAACAGCAGCCTTTTCATATCTCTTTTAACTTCTCTTTAAAGGAAACGATTGTTCAGCACGTGTCTTAACATTTCCTGACATTACTAGATGCAGATTTCAAGGACTGAGGTAAGCATGGTGACAACATGCACACTCACAGCTCTGATGCATTTAGAAATGTGCAATATAAAAAGAGGCAAAAATTACAAAATTGAAAAACATTGTAAGCATTTTTTTGTAGATATAGATTTGTACCATACCATGAAATTTGATTATTGTTTCAGTTTTCTTGATTTTTCTTTTTTTCAGACTTTCAGCTATGCAAATGTGTGGGGAAAACGCCTGACTGTGCAGCGTTCATAAGAGGTAAAAATGTTGCATATCTGTACTGTGACCTAACTAAAGCAACATGGTGAAAATTGATTTTTAGCTTCAAAGATTAAGATCAGGAATAGGCGACCAAGTGCTATGAGAGAATGCAGCCAAAGACAAAAGTCAGCACTGATGAACATGAGTTGAGTGTTCATTCAGTGTCAGTGAAATCTCTTGTAAACTTTGTTTGGACTGAAAACCAGCATTTGATTTCCTGTTCATGGCCAAGAGAGAAAAAAAGGTGGAAAGGAATCTTTTATTTCAATATTGTATCTGTGATGTAAGATTTATTCTATAATTGAAGGCGTGGTTGAAAAAAAAACCACAAGACACATATACTGCTTTTTCAAAGAAATGTAATTTTAATTCAGTTTAATGCTGAAATCACACATAACATCAACCAGGCATCATGTTTATTTTGTACATTTTGGTTGGAAAAGCAAACTGCAACTGTGTCCCTCTTGTATTTTGTTTTTTTTTACAAACCAACAACAGACAATAAACACAAAGTAAATTTTACTTTGAATCATCAAAAAATAAAAGCAACACATACAAAAAAACTGTGAAGCAAATACGGCAGCAGGCATTATTAAAAATATATTTTATTACAAGCAAAGAATGCATCTCAAAATCTAATTATATTTTAATTTTCACATTGATTTTTGATTAAAATAGCTGATGCGGTTTCATGAAAACTGTAGATTTTAATGGTCTGTAAATGCAATGAGAGAGCAGGCATAAATCCAAGTAAAGTGTTTCATTACAGAATGTGAGTGTTTACATCTGTCGAGGAAAAAATGCTGCAGCTAAGAACTCAGTGAGACGAATCACACAAACATCCACTAAAATAATATTTCAGAATAAATGTATTCAAACATGCATGCACGTACACGTCCAGACTTTAAGATGATATAACAGGCTGCAGTCATTATAGTGGTATTAAAGTGAGCTGTGTGTGTGTGTGTGTGTGTGTGTGTGTGTGTGGAAATGAGACCAGGCCCCTGTTCCTGCTGAACTGAGCCAGCCGACGTCACACACTGATTATCAGCACAGCAGGCACAGGAGACCGACCCAGCAGGGGGGTGGGTGGTGGTGGGAGGGTCAGACAGACACACATACATACAGGAAAGCCAGATAAACGCACACACGAGTCCAACAAATAGACGCTGATGCTCATGCAAAAATCAACAAGTGGAAGCATAAAGAAAATATGGAAACGCAAACACACACTTTAACACACACGCCGCCCCTGAGAGACCCTGGCAGCCAGCGATGCAAATGACGACACAAGATGACATATTGCTCGCCCTACAGGAACAGGAGCGGTCCTCGACACTAATGAGACAGCTGACATTTAGCAGACACTTGCGCACACTGAAGCCGCACAATTTAAGCAAATTCAACAGATTACCAGTTATTACCAGAAGCTTATAGACAGCGATACCTGCTCCCAAACACCCCACCCCTCTTGGCCACAGTGCATCGCCCTCACGCTTTCACATCACCAAAGTGAGTCATCCGTGGACCGCAAGCATTGTACTCAACCTCCAGCACATGCTGTCAGGGTAGAAGTGATTAAATGCAAGTCTTAAGTTTGGTGGGCCCTTAAAAAGAGAGTCTAGGAATCAATCTAGCAAATGAGAAGCAGCACCTCTTTATTGACAACATCAGACTGTTTTAAAATGTAAAATGCTTTTCAATACACAGTTTTCACATGTTAACTGGCACTGAGCTACACTGTGGTTAAGTTTTCAAATTTCCAGAAAATCTGCAAAAAAATAATGCCAATTTATGTGCGTTTCCATCCACTACTGTTGTGCGAATATTAGGATTTGAGTGCTGGTGGTGCTAATTCTCCAGTCAGGTGCAATTAAACTAAAATTGTAGGAGAAGAAGGTGCAACGAGATGACATAATTGAAGTAAATTATGTGGAAAACATAATGGAAATCTGGCATTTTACATTTATGTTTCATGTGTTGATTTGAAGAAGGTTTACAGTCTCCTCATTGAAATTGAAAAAATAAAGAGCTTCATATTTTGGGGTCTTTGGGGCATATAAAATGGCTTCAGGTCAGCCGCAGTGAGCTGATTTTTGCGGTAGGTGCCGTCGTGCTCGTCTGAAGTCTGGTGTTGATGTGGAGAGCAGCGGTTTGATGCAGTGCGGCCCCTCCCTGACCTTTACTCTCTCCCCCTGCAGGCTGCAGCCCTGTGGCGGCAGAACTTAACCACTGTGAACATGGCAGACACTCACTGTTCACATGTGGGTTAAGTCCTGCTGCCGCACAGCCAGGCTGTACGAGCATCTGTTCGTGACAGAGAGCGGGATGGGTGTGTCTGTGTGCGGGTATGCAAATTAGAGACAAGGGTGTGACTGTGTGTGAGTTAGCAGATTAGTGTGCGTCTGTGCTTGTGAGAAAGAGGCGTCTTTCTTCATGTCAGCCATTGGAAATCCCTGGCAATGTGATTCAGTCCTGTAGTCTCAAAAATCACTCTGCCAGGAATTCCCCTGGTCAACAGAGACAACTAGACAGTTTGTGGTGAGAGGGAGACTTCAAATCATGCAAAAAACCAATAATAAATACCTCCGCCATTATCTCTAATACTTAATGTGGCCATCTTGTTGTGGCCAGGTTACCTCTATCCCACATCTATTCCTCTGTGTGTGAGAGTGAATTATTGCAGTGGTCCGACGTGCTACATCTTTGTCATTCACAGGTCAGAGTCATTGCGCCTTTCTCAGCCCTGTGTGTGCTGTATGTGCATGGTTCTCGTCAACTCCCAGACTTCCCGTGGCCTCTTATAAAAATAGCTTTTCAATGACAGAATGGAGAATTAGGTTAGAAGGAAGTGGCCGGTCAAGTGGCACTCCCTTTAAAGAGTTTGCCCCTCTCTGTTCTGCTGCTGCCCCTTTATCTGTGCCCCTTGTGTGTGTGGGGGAAAAAAGGCCGGAGAGCACTGGGCCGTGTTTCCTCTGCTGCTAAGCTACTGCTAAATCTCTTCAGAAATTGTCAGGAATTTTTTTCACGTTGCATAAAGAAATTGATATTGTATTTATATGTTGTTGCTTCTCATTACTGCCTGTCAAATGATATCTGATAACACCAGCTAAGAAGGACAAGCACATACACTCATCATCCCTGGAGCAGAGCCTCTTTATTACTCTGAATTCCTTTTTGTTGAATTTTACTTGTCTGGACATATTTAAATAATTGAATGTCATTCCAAGCTCCAGATCCACACTGACGGCCATTTTGCCATCTTCTTCAAGTCTCTTTATTTTCAGCAGCATGAATATTCCACCATGTACAAGGTATGAGTCAGTGGGACACTTTTGGGGAACTCCAGACTCTAAATAAGTTTTAGCCGGCTGTCTGTTGTCACTGTGGGCCTGCTGGAGAGCTGTGCCAGGGACACAGTGAACTCACTAATGCTGCATCATTGTTGTCACAAATCTGCTGCAGCCAGGTCTGAGAGTTCAGAAAGAGCCTCCCAAAAATAGCACAAAGTCCGCTTCTTATTCTAATGCCGCATCTTTAAGAAAGTTGAATATTTGAAATTCTACTTAACAAAGCAACTCGTATCCAATTTTTAAGCAGCAAACCTGAAACTCAGCGCTGAACCTCACACAGAATGAAAACCCTGTTTCATGTGCAGACGCTTTCTAGTTTCCTCCAGGCCAATGTTCTTTCCCTCAGTCTGTGGTCCAATCAACCAATAACACCAAATTATAACCACTCAGAACACACTGTGATGTTGGTGCTACCGGGAAGCAACCAGAAGACCGTTTGTTTCTTCCTCTGTCTGCTCTCTCTTTACACTTTCTTTTACACTACATTACGGCACAAGAAGCACTTTTGAGGCCTCAGCTAGATTAGCATAATTTTAGGGCCAGGCTATCAGAGGTATCATTTTCACATTGTGGCGCAAAGCATTTTTTCGTTGCTCAGTTCATTGAAAACTAAACTATCTACATAAAAGTGAACCTTTACACAGTTTGTGTTCAGTTTCAAGCGGCTCCTTGAATCCAGTTTCGTTTTACAAGACATGTACTATATTCCTCGGTTGTTCTGTCTCCACATGGACACAATAAGACACGCCGTCTCAAAGAAAGAAGGTCTTTTAAGGTCCCAGCACCCATCAAAGACAGCGCGCTAACTCCTCTTTAACTCCTCTCCTCCATCAACCTAAAACCCTCTATCCCGCCATCCTTTCATCTGGCAGCAGTTCATCTCGTGTGTTATTTTCTCTGCCTTTTCATCTTTTCCATCAGTTTTCTCTCTCTTCCCCTTCGCGTTCCCCCCGTCGAACCCGCAGCCGTTAATGTCTATGAGCTCATTCCTTCCCTTCCCCTGTAATGACGGCATTCTGGTTGACGCACGCCGTCCAACACCTCACCTCAAACGCTCGCTGTGAGGATCTCAACATGTCTCACTCGTGCATTTGGCCTGTCTTGTTTTTTGAGTCCTACGGTGGAGCCAGGCGATCCCTGTTGTTACACTCTTCTCTAATTGAATGTTTATTGTGGTTAGGAATAATCATAAGGTTCTGCCATGTGGGCTGCAACGTATTGGCAGCTCATAATTGTGCCAACGTGTTGCATCCTGATGGAGGCGTAGGAAAATTAGTATCACAGAGTGGCGATCGCCAGCAGATGTACCCTAGTAAAGTCAAAAAATTTTTAAAGAGTGTCTTCATGGCTTACAGCCTTGTGTGTGGGTGCTTTGATGGTTTTAGGGTGTGCAGTTTACGCAATGTGTGTGTTCTGCTCAGTTTATATCCATGCACACGACGTATGGAGGTCCAAGTGTAGACGTGGCCACTGGCTGTTTTCTCAGAGCGTCTCTCCCCTTCAGCCAGAGTTCAGAATTGACATTGCCGTTTACACAAGGGCACACAGTTAAGTGGAAAAGCCTCTGTTGAGACAGCTGGATCTCAACCCCTTGTTGTTTCAACACGTATCTTCTCTCTCCCTATGCCCTTGTGTGCACACACACACGCAGATGCACTAAGAAATGCACACACGCTCACAGGCCGGACGCAATCTGCCTCTCCACACATAATATGCTCGCTATCAATAAACAAACAGTTATGTCAGTGGGCTGCAGGGCAAACATGGCATGTGCGTTAGCTGGGTTCTCACCCTGTCTCACAAACCAGGAATAGTACGAATACATACCAATCTGACATCATTCACACCTCCAGACTGCGAGACCACTTCACAGGGCAAACAGTGAGCGGGGCGACCCACAGCCTTGCTGCACGCTGCTATTGTGCACTTCATTAATAATTAGGTATCAAACTGAAGCATATGTTTTTTTTTTGTATCTTTCCATTGCATCAGAGAATTTTACAGAGGGCAGTTTGTTTCCAACCACGGCTTCATGTGAAATGGATATACATAATCAACACATAATGTCAACACCAGAGCACAAGGGTTACAATAACATCTGAATTCCCTTCTTAAAGTGTAAATATGCCACATTTACTTTTCATAATTGCTGTCGTATCCATTACACCTCGCCCTGATAAGTGCTGAGTCCAAAAAGGTGAAGAGGAAGAGCAGGAAAGATGCCTGACAGAGCAGAAACTGTGGCAGCATTTCCTCTGCAGAAACACAATGTTTTCGGTCTTTAATCTGAGCAATTATAAACTCAAAGGTGGAGTAGTAGAACAACATAACTTTTAAAGACCTAGCCCTCTAAAATCTGGTGGATGGATGCTAATTCGGCCCTCTCAGTTTCCTAACCTCAACCACAAGAACTGTCAAAACACTATTGTGAAAATGCAGAACACATCCCACCGACTTAAACCTAGATCTTTGAACCCACACACCTCACACAGTACCACACCCTGGCTCTCTTGTTAGCAGACAAAGTGTGTGTCTGGGTATGTGCGCGCATGTGAGCAAGATTGCATTTGTTTCATGTCTCGTGTGAGGGCGTAATTATTGCTGAGGCCGTGACATTCAGTGACATTCAAACAAGGACTCGCGCTCTACTATGGGCCTTCTCTGTGGCAGTTTTCCTGAATCAAAGGGGAACGCTCATTGGCTGGCCTGGAATCAATGGAACGCACCACATGTGGGACATTAGTCTGAGAATAAAAAAAGTATTTCCAGCTCTGGCTTGAAAAAAAAAAAAAGAAGGAGAAAAGCTCAAAGTCTCTTCGGGCTGTAAAGCTAGCCTCAGCAGTGAAGAGCCCAGCCCAAGCCCGTGGTCCGCTCCCTGTAGCCCAATGCGTGTAACCCTATCCTCAGCCTGAGTCTTTGCCAAACACCCTTACCACCACCAGCCCTGTACTTATGTACAGCTGCCCTGCTGCCACTGAACCACACATGCACAAATGGATGCAGAAACTCCACACACACACTTTTATTCCACTACGCCACGGTTTCCTGAGCCAGGGCCCATTCCTACAGATTTCTGCCGGGCACACCCACCCACCCACCCAGCCCACCAGAGCCAAGGTTTGAGTGCTGGATCCCCACCTTCTCTCCTCCTTCAGCTCCTTCTATTTCCTCTTTCCTCCATCCATTCATCCATTCGGCCTTCCCTGGTAGGTTTTCCAATCAAATGATTCCTCTAGAGGTTATCTAAAGTCACAGTCAGTCGCATAGAGAGCAAAGCAACAGATCCCCCTGTGGGGCTAAATTAACTCATTCTTATCTTGTCCTTCCTCTGTGCTTCAGCATCATTTTCGCCTTCCACTGCCCAATTTGGTCTATACCAACACTCCCAGAGGGGAACCAGACAGGATGGCGGACAGGAAGACAGAGACAGCCGGCCCTGAACTGTAGCTGAAAGTGGGTTAGCAACAGTAGCTGCTGGATTCCCTTCCTTTCATGGAGGTTTGGGAGCTCGCAGACTTACAGGGCCTCTGAACAATGAGAGGAATGTTTGAGCGGCTCCGGCCTCGCTTCACGACTACCATTACGTCTCTCGGCTGCTCGTCTAGAACTTTTTATGACCTCTATTCCCACTCTGTGCTGCCAACAACACCCCGCAGAGACGCACACAGACTGATGGACGTGTAGACAGATAGATGACACACATGGGTAGACGGATGACATACGTACTGTAAGCAGACAGTTGCAACGGAAGGCAGACAAACAGGTAGAGGCAAAGCAATTATGCAGTAAGTCATTCAGACGGGTGGAGATAAAATCCCTAAATAAAACAGACATACTGTAGAGACAGACAGACATGCAGAAAGACAGACAGAAATTAAGCCATCCCATTCAAAGGAACTATTTACGTCTGACCTTTGTAATAGAGCTGGTCCACAGTGGCAGACCTCAGATCAGGGCAATATTCCAGTGCCAATATTACAGTACATTTGAACAGCAGGCACACTTTACTGTCTCTCCGTGTGAATGTCTGTCCTGATCAACAGGTTGCAGGAATTGCTGTGAAGTGAGTGTGAAGTGCCTCTCTGTGGAAGACCGGTGGTTCAAGACAAAAAAGGGAAAGAAAAGTCAAAGAAAAGCGTACAGATTCGCTGGGTCATAAAGTCATAAAACAGTAAAAAGGTGACAATCAACTTCTGAGAAGAGGCAGACGCGATGCTGCACCTACCTGACACAACGGCTTTTACTCCTTTCCTCTGTCTTAAGTTCACTTTCCTCATGCCCTCCAGTGTCACACTCGAAGTTGAACTTCACAGTTGTCGTCCCCCCTTTCTCCCCCCCCCCCTCTTTCTCTCTCTCAGTGTTTCTCTGTGTCTCCCACTCTTCGTCTCTCTCGTGGGTCTGTTTCTCCTTCGGCTGTGCAGACAGGAGTGTGTGTGGACGGGAGTGTGTCTGGGAGCCAGACAGGGTGAGAGTAAGAGAGTGGGCGGGCCCAGCCCAGTGCAGGGGATTCCTTTATGACGATGTCAGAGGAGAGGAGCCCTCCCCTTCCTCCTCTCTCCTCTGCCCCCCCCTCCCCTCTCCTCCCTCTCCTCCCCTGTGCATGACCGAGACTGCTGCGAGAACACAGGAAAGGGGGCAGGGAGATAATTGGCTGCGCAGCTGCTAATAAATGAGCAGAGGCTGTTTCAGTCAATAGCAGGCAAATATGTTTCAGTGGACTAACATACTGAGATAGTTTGTTACACTGTCTTGTATGTTGAAGATGTTCTGTAGAGAGATGAAAGTTAAAAAAAGTTGCATGTTTTTAATCATCCGTCCCAGCAGATAGCGATCATTTCTCTCTTTGTCTGACAAGGATCAGAGTGAACATATTTCGCGGAAAGACGCTGTTAATTCAAACCTTTTTCTATTTTGCAAAATTTGAGATGTTTGTTATTTTGTTTTTACCCAAGAATGCACTTTTGTGTATATTTGTAAGATAATGATTTTTCTTTGTATAGCACTTTCAATAACACAAAGCACTTTTCAAATACCTGAACAGAGAAAATAATCACCAAAGGCATGTGGGAAATATAAAACCAAGCTAAAAGTCGTATTGACAATAATACAAAGTTGTTACATTAAAGCAAGTCTCTAAATTGAGCATCAAGAAGTGATTTGAAAGATGGCTCAGGTTTAGCTAAAGTCAAATAAAAGCTGTGGATCTTGCTTTGACTCGAAATGTGCAGTCAATAAGAAGCTGATGATTTTACACTACATACATACACACCCAGTTTTGAATGTTAATGCTACAGTTGGTGTGAAGAGGCCTTGTCTCTTGTTTTGGTGAAACTTCAAGCTACTGTTTTATGCTGAGAGAGGGACTTTAACTGGGGCAGGAGTGCAGGGTTACAGTAATCTAAGCAAAAAGAGACAAAGCACGGCTGACTTTTCCAGATCACTTAAAGCTCAACACTATTTCAGTATGGAAATACTTTTCAGAGTGAGCGAGATCTATGGGTACGAGTCAACAGATGTGCTTTAAAGTGCAAATCTGAGTGCGCTACAGATTTTGTGACACTTATTTTAGTGACATTCGTGTCCCTGTCATAGCAAGAGAAAGTCTTCCTCCTGGTATTTTACCGATAAAGAATATCACTCACCAGTAATGCATCTAAAATGAGTCAAATCGACCAATGGTAATGGTGGTTTCATGACACGGGAAACTTATGTACATCATGGTCTTTGCCTGACTTCAGATCTGGGTTGGGCTGTTGTTTTTGTTTGTGTGTGAGGTGTTTGTGTCCAAGCTTGGTTTGAGCTGCACCTGTCAAGAATAGGACCCCCCCCCACCTACACACACACTCCCACCCCCCATAGAGAGACAGTAACACGAGCTTCAGAGAGGGGCTATTAGAGGCTTTATGACTTCCCCTTCTTCCCCTGAAGCCTTTGGGTGTGTGTGAGCGGCGAAGTCCCGGACAGACAACCACGCCCCTGTGAGAGAGCGGACGTCACACATTCCACACACACACATACACACTTGCGCGTCTCTTAGCAACACATACACTCAAGCTTAGTGAAATGACTATGCCAGTAAGACACATGACCACGACACATCGTTTATCTTCAGATGGGATAATGTTTTGTTTAAGGTCCTCAGTTTCTATGTTGTTTTCACAGGGGATTTACAACTTTGCATAACAGCCGGAGCTGAATGAAGTGAAATAAATACCATAACTTTTTGATTGTTAGGTAGCAAAGATCACTTGTGGTATGAGTGAAAAGTGGAGTAGAGCTTCATGAATTTCTCTTTCCCCGCGCTGTCTCCTTGTCTTTCTTTCTCTTTATGTGTGTGCGTCTGTATTCCTGCATGAACGCTGACGATCTGTTCACATCATGTAAAAGTGATACTCAATACTCAGATGAGCTGAATGGTTAACTGGGTCGTCTATGTGATAAACTCGTCTCTGGTGAAAAAAAAGCGTTTCCATCTCCATTCTGTGGTGTAAACCTCGATGCATGTCGTGCACACTCCCCTCTTATTTTGCCTCACAGAGATTACAATTAGCATGGCCGCACGCAACACCAGTACTGTAATAACTGAGATGATACAGATCTGAAAACAAAGATGCTTTCAAAAGCTACTCGTCGCCAGAAGACTCGAGACGACTTTCAGTTCAGACCAATACCAGTTCTTTCAGTCTGGGTGAAATATGATCCAAATAAACTTGCTATGAAACTGTACAAAGGAGGCCGTATCTTGCAAGTTTTCCTCTAGTGCGCAATGTTCTGCAATCATTCCTGCTGGCAGTGAGGGTAGTGGTGTTGGGAAAATGGTGCTGAAAGGGAGCTGTGTGCTTCTTCTTCCCCTGAGGCCACACTACATGTTCTTTATGGTTCTGTAAAACATTATCAGCTCCATGGAAAGTGTAGTGATATGTAAGCATGGTTGTAAATGTTCCCACTGTGTGTGTGTGTGTATGTCTGTGTTTCAACTGATGAGTCCATTTTCAAAAGATAACAGCGACAGGTAAACCCATAGCAGTGTTTGCATTTGTGTGAATATACAGCTTTCTGTGCAGTACATGTGTGCATGTCTACAATAAGGAAGTCATCATAGTGGCTTTGACCTCAACGGCAGATCATGAGCTCAAGTGGGTGAATTTGTGGAGTCTTGGTGGAGTTGTGCCATCTTTAGTTAATAGTTCATTGAGAAACATGCTCCAGGTCAGAGTACAGACCTATATGTGCCAGGCTGTACATATGTGCTCATATTTCTGTGTTTGATCTCACGCTGAACATGCTTATTTTAGCATGCATTTCAGTTTGTAAAAATGTGTCTTTACGTAACTTATATACTGTATGCGTGTGCATGTGTAGATTTGTGTGCGTCAACCGGTCACATGGGACATTCGGCCGAGTGACCATCTTAGACAGTGAGTCAGACCACAGTAAGCGACGCTAATCGGGGCCACAGGGTCTGGGAGTGCAAAAAAAAAAAAAATCAACTTCCATTTGGTTGTCATGGTGAGTCAGATCCAATTATGCAACAAGCAGTGGAAAATGGTTTTGGAGAAAGAAAGAAATGCAGGAGAACGAGAGAAAGAGCTACTATGGGTGCCAGCTGATCTGTGAGGTATCAGCGTTACCCTTATTCGACCAGACACTGGCTAAGAACGATTTCTTACAGGCGAGGAGAGCGGTACGTGTTCATGTCCTCTGCCTTTTTCACAACCAGTCAAGGGATTTGAAGCACTGCACAACACAATCCAGTGCACCTCCACCACATGCAGATGAGTCCAAATATTGACAAATATTGCTTTCTGAACTTAGCTATCAAAACAATACAGAAAACTACTGGCTTTCTTTTTATAAAAATGTCAATGGGATTTTGAGTGAGGTTTACTTCCTTCTGGATCACTTCGGCTCTCTAGTACTTAATAGGGTTTCCCATATAATAGATGCTAGTTATATTTATTTTATAGATGTATACCTTACTGTAAAACATAATATTTCATGTGATGCACTGCATTTTAGGGGATTTGGTCAAATCCTGTTTTAATGTACCGTACTGTGCATAAGTAGGTGTAAGTATCTTGAGTAGGGGTATTGGCCCTGGTAGCAATATTGTGAACGGTTGCTGGAGAGCCCTGAACCAGCAACCTGTCAGCTAGTAGGTGGCCTCCCAAATCAACCTGTCAATCCTTCATCCCTCTCCTCCTCCTCAGCTCCACCCTGAATTAGCAGCCTCGGGCGCTTCCCCAACCCCATTTCCAGGGCCTCCTTTTCCCCCCATTCACCCCGGACCCAGTCCTGGGACATTTGAGGTCATAACTTTTCTACACCTCATCCATGCTGGACCGTGTCACTGGAAACCAGTCCAGAACTCGGTCATAAAGTCCACCCAAAGACCAGCACATCTTAACCGAGCTCAAACCAGCCAGCTAGGAGGCTCCGAATAGATCCACTTGACTTTGACTACTCTGTCCTTATTTTCTCTTTCCTACGCTCTCTCTCTCTCTCTCTCTCTCTCTCTCTCTCTGGTATTTATGTGTTGGCAGTTGCCGTGGAGACAAGACACACAAACACTGTGGCGGTAGACAGGAAGTGCTGCGGAACCACAATGGCGTCACTGCGGCTCTGCGCTCGCTCTCCTCTCTCTCTCCCTCTCTCTGTCTGCCCCAGCCAGCATGCATGCTATTATCCTTAGCAAGCTATATGGAGACCACATCGCTTTCTCTTTCTCTCTGTTCTCTCATTTCTCTCATTATTATTAGCATTGCTTTTTCAGCTGTGCCTCTCTCCTTCGCTCTCTTTTCAACTTTACACCACATTAGCTGCTTTAGTATTTGGAAAACCGCTGTCTGATTTGCGGTGTCTGGAATGCCTGGTGCTAGTTGATGTGCTGAAAAGCTGTTGGGCATCGACCGTTTTAAATGTTCGACCGGTGTGCAGGGCGTTCACTCTCGAGAAGCTACTCCCGTTTCAAAACTGGGTCAAGAATGTGTGTGTGTGTGTGTGTGTGTGTGTGTGTGTGTGTGTACTGTATGTTTTGGAGAGGCCTGTGAGTGTGAGGCTGAAAAATCAAAGTCAGTGTGTGTTTGACTTCTAGTTGCACAAAATAATATATGTATGAGGGTGTCAGATTACAAGCATACTGTGTGTGTGCTCTGTGTATGATCGAGTGAGTGAGTCAGAGGCAGATATAGCGAGAGAATAAAAGGAATGTGTGTGGTCCTATTGCAGACTCTTACATCAGACTGGCATTAGTGTACAGTGCACATCCCTCCTGTTCTCCCTCTGTCTTTTTTACACACCCTGACTCTAAATATACTCCTCTGGAAAAACCCCTTGAGAAGATACCGCCCTCTCCCACTCCACATGCTAAAAATATCCAGCCAAGACCACCTTTACAGCCCCCCCCTCCTTGCTCGCCTTTCTTTCTGTCCTCACTCCCCTCATTCGCTGCCCCTCTCGCTTGCTGTTTACGTCTTGCACTCAGCGCCAGTTCATTATCTCACACAACCTCTAACTCTCTTATGTGATGTGACTCCCTTCTTTTCCTACTCCTTTAACTCCCTTTTCTGCTCCCACCTCCTCCCTCTATCGCTCCCCTTTCTGATAGCGGTGCCTCCTTCCAATCCCCCACGGCTGCTTGGCATTTCTGCTGACACAGAAAGCCAGCCATCCCTCCATCCACCCATCCCTCCATCCCTCCATCAAGGCAGCCAATCAGACATCCAGCCAACCAGTCTGTTGACCAACCAGCTGACCACCCAGCCGGGCCAGCTGGCCAGATGAAGAGCGGTCCAGCTATCGGGGTCTGGCTGGTGGTGAAACCCGGTGAACAGATGAGTTCTCAGGACACACACAGAAGAAACAGAGGTGGATTTCCTTGAAATGACCCCATACTGTAGCATGAGAGCGAGTGAGAGAGCAAATCAAGGAGAGAGAAGCAAACAAAAAAACAAACAAAGTATCATCACAGTAATAATTAATTATGAATTGAATGCTGGTAGCAATGTTGTTAATGGACCTGTGGCTGTAAAAAGAGGAAGATGAAACAGAAGTGAACCATCAGGAAAAATTATTGAGAATGAAATACAGTTGTGCAACCGGCCTTTGGATATATTTGCCCTTGTCTGATTGAGGAACTGATTAAACGTAGTGTACTGTACATGTAAGACTGTCATTTTCTATGTTTATTTGTCTCAACGAGAGAGGAAGCCTATCTGTGGCCATATGGTGTTTCTGTTCCTCCATTCAACCGCTGACATCATCTGGAGTGACACACAGCCGGGTGACTTCCTCCGTCTCATTAATCACTTGTGTGTTAACAGGCGCACACACTCTCCCCAATTCCTGTACCCTTTACAGCTCCGCACCACATTCCGCCCTCCCTCGTTAGCTCCCCGGCTCCAACATCAGCCTCTAGCGCTCTTTCCCAGCTGGCTTGCCCGCTTAGCGGTGACCTTTGACCCTCCTCCCTCTCCCCTATAGAACCTACAACGTCCGCTCTGTGCTTTCTCCACCTGCTGCTCACCTGCTGTGTGTGTATG
>NTHP01000191.1:879164-896372 GCA_003416845.1 Oplegnathus fasciatus | reverse complement strand
GGGGGGTTGGTAGAGATGGAGGGATGAAACCAGACGAGGGAGGAGCTGTCTTTAATGCCTGGAAAAAAAACCAGCGATTTTTATCAAGAAAGTCATCTTGTTTTTAACTTTGTTCAAAGTGTGTGCTTTGGCTTTCCCACACATGTTGTGAAACTCTCCCCCCACAAAAGAAAAGAATAAAAAGACATGTGAAAGCCGTTGGAGGACAGGTGATATTTCTAGCTTGTTATCTATGTGGAGATAAAACTGACAAGAAGGACTATCAACACCGGCCTCTGATTGGCTGTTTTGAGCTGAACTTCAGCCATTGGAGAGGTACAGAGAGAGACTGAAAGTGGGGGAAAGTTACACACAAAGAGAGTGAGAGACAGAGAGACATATTTATTTGATTTGTTTTAAATTGTGTAAGAGTTTATATGGTTGTATGTGAGATATCAGTGTTTACTTACTACTGTATATATTACTTAATTGGGGCAATATTTACTGTGTTAGTATCAACGCTTTGGCAATATATCTGTCATTAAAGCTCACTGAATTCAACTGAATGAAGATGGCAAGAAAAAGATGGGACAGAGAGAGAGAGAGAGTCATAAAGCCACTGAGTGGAAGTTTGTGAAGTGGAGCGGTGAGAACTTGCAGTACATCAGTTTTTATGATACTGTAAAAACACACAGATCATCTTTGCAGGGAGAATAAGGGGTCTTCGTGGTGGTCTGTCTTCTGCTGCTGTCCAAGACGTGTGGGGAACTCACACACACACACACACACACACAAAGAGCCACTTTGTCAGGGTCAACGGTAGCCAAAACACACACATTTAGTGTGGGATGAGCGATGGTCTGTAACTGTATGTAAATCACAGCCTAAACACACAAAAACCTGCAGACTCCTCAGTGTAAATAAAGTCAGCCATCTCCACCACCTAAACTGAGGGAATCTTCCACTGAAACAACAGGCCGTGGGAAAATAATCCCATCAGTCAGAAGGGACGGAGATGACGAACACAAGAATAATCAAACTACTCATTTTCAAAATGCAAACACATTACGTGACCAGCTCTGTAGTTAAAGAAAAACTCTAATAAACCTCACATCTCAGCTCGGCTTTGTTAAACTTTTTCCCAGTTTGTCTCCTAAAAAAAGATTTAGAAAATCAAATAAATGCAAAGTTTGTTGTGCAAAAACCAGGTGGCCTTCCTAAGTGTGTAGGCGTCAGACAATAAATGGGTGGTTTAGCAAGTTAAGCCAAGGTGTGCACAAACTGGGTGTGTCTGTGTGTGTGTTTCCGCTACCCCCACCCATGTGAAGGGTGCTCTTGGGAGAGAGGGTATGTGCCCGCACTCGTGCCCTCTTGCTCTCCAGCTTCCCTCCATTTTGTCTCATGCACTCTCCTGTCCCGGCTCTCTGTCTTTTGCTCCTCTCACCTTCCTCACTTGCAACTTTTTTCCTTTTGTTTGTTTGTTTCTTGATCTCTCCGGGTTAGCACAAATTATCCGACTCGTTCCCCCTCTCCTTTCTTTTTCCTGCCCTCTCGCTCTCCCTCTCTGTGCATGTTGGTGTAGCTGTCCTTATTTGGCTTCCCTTCGAGTGAGTGGGAGTGTGAGTATGAATGTGACTGTGTGTGTGTGTGTGTGTGTGTTTCCTCCTGACTGTGAGTCACTGCTTGTCTGACTCACGAGCGCTAACAAAAACACACAGTTGCCATGGGGACGCACTCACTCCCCCTTTCCTCCCCCATTTCTCTCTCTCTCTCTCTCCCCCTCCCTGTCAGTCTCTGGTTTCTCTCTCCTTGCGGGAACCGCTGCATCCCAGGCAGCCCTGGCACTGTGACATGGGTGGCACTCTTAACTTGGGTGGGAAGGTGGCGGTGAGGTGGGATACTGAACAGGATCAGAGGACAGGGGAAAGATTCAGAGACACAAAAACAGAATAAAAGTAAGGCTGAAAAAGCGAAGGGGGAAAAATTGTTTGTATGGAAAACTTAAATTAAAGTCCAGCAGCCTGCAGGAGAGCAGAAACCTAGGGTGTGAGACAAGCAATCATCTATCATCAATAATAAGTAGAAATGCCTGCGTTGGCTGAGACAGGCTAAACAGAAAGTGCCCACCTGTGGCTCTATTCTCTGCTTCTGTTCTCCTGCTTTTACTGCTCTGAAATTGCAGACTGCTTTGAACTGGGCCCGTCCTTTGATGTGCTGGCGTCACTGCTCGGCCTTGCCATAACCTCCAGGGAGCTTGATAATGTGC
Organism: Oplegnathus fasciatus; assembly: GCA_003416845.1. Classification (NCBI taxonomy): domain Eukaryota; kingdom Metazoa; phylum Chordata; class Actinopteri; order Centrarchiformes; family Oplegnathidae; genus Oplegnathus; species Oplegnathus fasciatus. Next base: position 894,127 of record NTHP01000191.1, on the reverse strand, counting down.
CCACGTGTGGCATTACATTTCGACAAAGATCAGGTAGGGCACTGGATGTACCCACAGCCTCACGCTACTGAGGTTTGGCTTACTTCCTGGATGCTAAATGCTGATGGTGCGCCACCTAGTGGACAAACAGTATTTTTTGTTTCTTCCTAACTGACATATAATTGTAGTAAGTGTCATAATGACAAATAGTGTACTTGGCCACATGCGTACTACTGTATATCATGACTCTGACAGACCAACTGATCATAGACACATTTCAGATGTTTATGAGTCGTCAGCAGTTCCATCAAAGAGACATTTCTTCTCTAAACTTCTCAGATAGTTTCATTTAAATAACAGTTTGAGGCCCAAAGAGGTAAAATTACCAAATATTTCACAAATATAGCAGAACCCTTTTCTTGCTTTATACCCCACTAATCATTTCAGGACCCCTCAGATTTATTGTGTTGGAGGGGTCCTACCTTTAGGACCACTGGAGTAAACTTTCAAACTGTGTATACAGTAATTAAAAAAAGCTCCACCTCAACCAGCTACGCATCAATGCATCAGTATTAAAAATCAAAAATGTCATATATAATTTATCAGTAAAGGAGCCATTTTTACTTTTGACATAAGTAGATTTTGCTGTTAAACTTCTTACATAAGTAGGATTTTAAATGAAAGACTTTTACTAGTAATTGAGTATTTTTAACTTGTTATATCATCTGGGTACTTCTGTCTGTTTAAGAATAAATACACACAGACTGGATGAAGACAAAACATACAACCACATACAACCACATCTCAGCGCAGACAATGGAGATACACATAAAAGCACAGACGCACACTTGTCTCCGTCACACACAAACACGTATACGCACATGCACACAAAAACACTTCTGACCTCTGTTTGACCTTTGTGTGTGGCCTGAAAGCTCACAGCAGCTGGCTGGTGGAGAATTCGGGGGAACAGGCTGAAACTGAAACTGTACGCCGGCATAATCCTCAGCAAGAGAGAGGGAGAGAGAGAGCGGGGGATTGAGAGGGAAAGAGAGAGAAAACAGGAGCAAATGAGGGATACTGTAGTAACATGGAGAGACCAATAAAAAGGGAGGAAAGTGAGAGAATGAGATACACAAAGAGTGCAGAAGTAAATACGAGCCATGAGAGTGAAGGAAAATAAAATGTTGAGCCTTCAAGAGGACAGAGGACAGAGAAGAAAGCATGAGAGATGATGACAACAGTTTAATATATTCAAAAACGCCATTGTCACACTTTATTGAAAAATGCAACCTGCCATATATACTGTATGCTTTTACTGTATATACATCAGCCATGGTAACAGAGTTTTTTTTTGCTGTGACTGTCACACAGAGTGAGCCCTGCTGCACACACAGACGGATGTTCAGAGACGAATCAAGACACTTCTATTAGTGTGGGAGTGCAAAAAAACATATCAACATCGCTCGGACTGCAGCATTTATACCTTCTCTGGACACACACACACACACACACATTGTGCTCCAAATGTGTGTGAGCATGTGTACGACAGCTGTCCCTGTGTGCGTAATAATCCTCAGTAAGCTCCGTGGCTCCCACAGTCTCTTCCAATAGATCCTCCAGAGCATCTCTGACCTCACCGTGTGCTTCTCCTGCACAGCACAACCTGCTCACACTGTGCTCACGCTGTAGCTGATCACATGCTGTGTGTTTCTTTAATGGCTAGGTTTGGTCTCAAATATGCTAGCTGCACTTCTGAGCCTCAATCTCCCTTTCTTTCCTGGCCTGGCATTTAATTAAAGGACTACTACGACATTTTGGGAAATGCTCTTATTCGCTTTCTGTTGAGAATACCACTCTCATGTCTGTACGGTAAATATGAAGCCAGTTAACTTAGCTTAAAGCAGAAACAAGGAGAAACAGCTTGGCTCTTTCTAACTGTATAAAATCCACCTACCAGCACCTCAAAAGCTCACTAATTAACATGTTATATCTTGTTTGTTTAATCCTTACAAAAAAAGTGTAAATTTTGCAGTTTTACAAGGAGTTATGTGCCGGACTGTTTCTTGGCTCTGAGCTGTTGCCAGGCAACCAGAGGAGACTCCACGAAGTTATTGCTCCTAACTAAGCGACAGTCAGACACAGCCACCATATAACAGCCTGAATAAGCATCTACTCTGTTTAGTTTAAGCGGCAAAAGTGGACTCTATTTGTGGTGTAAGTTTGCCCTCTGCTGTACACATTAAGCCTTCTCCAATGATCATTCATTGTGCCGTTTGCCCTGAGAAATCTCCCTCTCTTCTACGTTCCAGTTTCCATTATTTACTGTATCGATACATGTGATGTTAGTGGTGCTTCCCTTTGTTATGCACGTGAGCACTGGAGCACTTTGGTTAAAGAGGTTAGTGGTGATACATTTATTACCATTGAGCGCTAAATAACATGTAACATTCATTCTTTTTGAATAAAGCAGGGCTGATGATCTGATGATCAGTTCGTTAACTCTATGTAAAAGTACAAATACATATAGGATACTTTACACACAACCAGCACACACATCCTTTTCTCTGTCTGTGGTTATTATCAAGCATCTGCTTGGGCTGGAGGTGGAGGGTCTCGACTCTTTCACAGTGATCTTCTGCCAACTTTGGGCTTCCTCTGACTGATGGGCCAAAACTCCCACAATGTCCACAATCATTCATGTCACAGTGTCCGTAAAACTCTTTTAAAATGCAGTCCATGATGATGGGATACTTTTTTTTTTTTAATAGTTGTTTATACTAAATATAAAAATAAGTGTCTCCCTCATTTGTTTGAAACGAGTCTTGAGGAGTGGGGAGAACGGGATGATTAAAGTAGAGAAAAAGTGATGGGGATTTAGGCAAATTTGTGAAAACCTGTTTGCGATACCCCCGTCTGATAGAAGTACACGTATGTGAAGCTTTTTAAGATGCTCTTCCTTCTGAACAGTGTGATTTTAGCAAAGCATACACAGTTTTTGCAGTCAGTCAGCACTTTGAAGTGGGAAAAGTAGCTGTTAAAGAGCCTAAAAAGTCTTTTGTCACATTTAATTCCAGGAACAAAACATCTTCTATTTTATGGGGGATCTTGGTTCGTGATCTGTGTAGTAAGAGGGACGTTCTCCCACAACACAAACTCGTCCACGCGGGGGGCTGCAAAGAGCTCATATCTCTGTCCTTTGGTGTTTGAAGTGTCCTAGGAGGGGAACGTCTCAGAAGTTGCTGAACAGCTCGTATTTCTTCATCCAGTCCATCTGCGGCGCCTTCTTCTTTTCTTTGGCATGGACCTTCTGCTTTTCTTCTGCTGCCGTAGCGCTCAGGCCCATCTCGGCGAACGGGTCCAACAGTCGGCCGCCCTCGTCATCCGCCAGCTAGATGGGATATTATAGAAGACAGGCGGAAGGGATGAGGGTACTAACTTTCATGTGAAGGACCAAACACAGCATCATACATAAGTGCCCACACCCACCTGTGTGCTGTTGCCCTGGCTGCTGAGGTCGGAGTGTGTGGACCTGATGGACTGTGTGGTGGAGCTGCCGTTGATCTGAGGGTTGGGGGAGCCGTTGGATATGGAGGGACCATCATAGTCTGTGAAAACAAACAAACAATGCACAGAGAAGCTCATAGATTGTTGCTTTACACTCTCGTATAGTCTTTATAATCTTTATACTGTACATAGTTCATATTCAAAGGAAGGTTTGTTGTCATGTTAATTTTAAGGTCTGACAATGTTTCATCCTCATCAATTCAGGATGATTCAGGAATCAGTGGAGAGTTGAGAATGATACTTTCCTCTGACTTTACGCTGTAAGCATAAAAAAAAAAATTGATAAGATTTTATTTTACAGGTCCATAATTTCCTGATAAATTCTTACTAATTTCCTAGATAGTTTCCTAGAAAGAACTATGCCATTTGCTACTGCTTATAGGGAAAATCAAGTGAGTGTTGAGTTAGTTTACTTCCAATTAATTGTTTGTGTAACCTCTAATATTTTAGTCAATGAACAGCAAGTCAGCTGAACATGCAAAAAGGAATCAAAAAGGAATAAAGAAGGAATTTGTGGGGGAAAAAGTTTCAAATAATAAATGATCAATGACTTGATAGTTGAAATACATGAAACAGCAGAATTTTGTCTCTATTTTTCCAGTAATTAGTACCAAATTACATGGGCCTTTCCAGGAAACTTTCTAAAAAAACATGAGAGACCTCTAAAATAAAGTGATACCCAGATTTGCGGACAACCTCATTATTTGCAAAAGTAAAACATCACTTTCTAATATGACATGACTATAACCTATTTGAAAGTTCAAATGTACTGTATATGTAACACACAGCCTTTTGTTGGTGCAGTCCTACCTCTGAGATGGCTGACTGTGGGGACAACCCCCCTCCTCTTGAAGTGCTCGTCTGTGTCTGGGTCCACCACCAACAGCCAGGTCTCATCCCCCCCTTTCTTTATGAAGGCCACCACCTCTGCATGCCGCATGCCCTCGATGTTCACACCATTTACCTGGAGAACACGGAAAGAAGAAGAAAAAGGGTTTTTGGTAGGAAGGAAGGAGATTTTTTTAATGGTTTTGTAAGTTGACTGTTACAGCTCCTGGTGCTCCATCAGCACACTAAACACTATGATACAAGATGCAGAACAAGAACAGGTGGACTGGGAGGAGGTCATCAATTAAACACAGACAAATACACAGGTGAAGTTCATTACACAGGGATTTGGGCACTGTCACCCCTGTTTAAACAAAAAAGAGGTAAAAAGGAGCATTAACTAGTGTCTGCTTCCTGAGAGTAACAATCTCACTTCAATACCAAATATGCTTGACATTTAACATCCCACTTTCTCCCAAAAAGGCTGAATACATGGACAATACCAAAACATGCGGGCATGGTCGACCAGTACTATTTCTGCTTGGGAGTTATAAACAACCAACTCAGATTTTTCCACTCAGTGGATTGGTGGAGTTACATTAAATTTTATTTTGAATCGCGCACCTGAATTAAGCTACTTCCCATCACTCATTATATTACATACTGTATAAAATGCTGAGAGCCTGTGCTACTTCATTCATCCAGTAGGTGGAGCCGTGGAACAACTTACTGATTATACACTGTTAAACATGACTCTCGTACAACTCTACACAATGTCAAACTCATGTTTTAAATCATGAATTCTTGCAACAGCGATTCAAGAAAGGACAGCTGTTCATGCAGCTGTAGGAGTTATAATTCACCACATTAAAAGAAGACCCATAAATACTTCAGAAAGCAGAAAACACTTAGGCCAGAAACAGCTAAACAAAGGGACATAATGCATATGTGTGCATGTGACTGACCACCTAGCTGTCATTGTTTGCTCTTATCTAGAAGCTGCGTGCATTTGGAGGCCTGTGTTTCAATGGCTTTGTCTACACTTTGGCTTCTCTGAGGCAGGTAGCTTCGCACCACGCCAAGTTAGTGTTGGTACACAATCTATTATTGATGGCTCTCCTGGGCTCTGGCTATAGTGCTGGGTTTCAGGTGTCAGAGTCCTGAAGGGGGGAATTTGTTTAAAATTCATCGCTTATGACAAGATGGGACGTAGTAAAGCTGAAAGCAAAAATTAGCTTTTGCTGTTATGGGGAAACGTTGTGAAATAAATAGAAAAGAGGACTGTTTGGAAAATAGGTGCAATGACTTTGTGGGTCTTTCAGGGAAGAAGGGAAGGGAAAGAGAACGAGAGAGTGGAAGGAAGACAACACTGTAAATGAGTTGGAGGAAACATGAAGAAAGAGTGGCATCAACAGATAGAAAATATGAACTGCTCCTCTCTTTTGTATCAAAAACCTCAAATCCATCCTTTCTTCCCAGGACTCATGACGGACAGATAAGACAGACAGACAGGCAGACATTATCACTCAGCCGTGGACACAGACAGACAGTTTGATACAGAGAGAACAAGCATCTTTGTATTCGGCCAAACAACAGGTGTTGTGTCATGTTTCACAGCCCTTCATTAACAGTCCATCCCACACAAGACAATACACTGTGCTCTCTGCCCGCTGTGCTAATTAATACATGCTGTAGGAACGGTACAGACGCTTATTTCTCATGGGACTATTCCTCAGGGAACCTCTTGATAGTGTGTGTGTGTGTGTGTGTGTGTGTGTGTGTGTGTGTTTAAGTGTATGCCCCATCAAAGTCATGGAGGGTCCACCTGAAGTCCATTGGCACACTTTTGATGTGGTTTGTGTGTGTGTGTAAGAGCAGCTACAGACTAACACATCTGTGAATATGACGCATGTGTGACTTTTTTTAAGCTCCGCACAGACTTAGATGTGATTTAGATGTTGACATGAACTGAAGCCTGTTGAAACTCCGGGACATTGTTAAACAAGCTGTTACAGCTAATGCATGATTCAGCAACTTCACGGCCTATTTGTTGCCTCAGATTCATTCAGAAACTGATTTTGGGAGATAAATTAGTGGAAATTGAATGTTCCCAGAACAGCTGCCATGTTTTTCCAGTGGAGAGAGCGAATGGCACATTTGCCAAATCAAGTGTCATGGTGATGTCTCAGCAAGGGAAACCATTTCTTGGTTAAAATGATGGATCTTGCAAAATTATTTTGATATTTGTTCATAGTTCAGTGTCCCTAAATTAAATGCCTGTTGATCTGCCTGACCACAAGACTAAGAGTCTACAGCCATGCTAGCGGCTCTTTGAGGCTGTACTCAGGCACAGCAGAGCTAAATGCTAACATGCTCACAATGACAATGCTAGCATGCTGATGCTAAGCTGGTATAATGTTTACCATGTTCACCATCTTAGTTTAGCGTGTTAGCATGCTAACATTTGCTAATTCTGACAAATGGTGCCATTTGAATTGGGAAGTCGGAATTTCTGAGTTCCCAGTCGGAAATTTCAACTGGAATGCCCCCTAAGGACAGATTTCCGACTCGGAAAGTCGGGAGAACCTCACAAACCCTGAACTGAAAATCCAAGATGGCTGCTCTGTGCATCAACATACATGAAAGCTGTACTGTTTATTAACTTCTGTCATATTTGTGTCTCATTACACACAATACTGTCCAACTTCTATCTGTGGACATGTTGCTACAGTGTATGTGCAAAATACAGCGTTGTTATTAACTGATATTGCTAACAATGGCTAACCTGGTTAGAGCAAACCTCACTTTCCAACACGTGAAATAAAAACTGAAAAACTAAAAATTGTTTTTCTGACTTGTTATACTGGAACGTGGTCAGACGTCATTCCCAGCTCTGAGTTCCGACTTCCGAGGTAAATGGAACGCACCATAAATACAAAGTACAGCTGAGGCTGATGGGAATATCATTAGATTTGCAGGTATTTGGTCATAAATCGAAGTATTGGACAAACTAAACTTTTGACTTGATGGTGGTGCTAGTGGAAAAGTTAAGGGATCACCAACAACAACCCATCATGAGCGTGACATGAATGTGCGTACCAGATTTTATGGCAATTCATCCAATAGTTGTGGAGACATTTCACTTTAAACTACAAATGTGAACCTCATGGTGGCGCTAGAGGAAAAGTCAGGGGATCAGCAAAGTCATTAGGATCCATGCTCTGGGGACTATGAATGTCTGCACAGAATTTCATGACAATCCATTCAATAGTTGTTGAGATATTTCAGTCTGGACCAACATCTCCATCAATAGAGCCACGATGCTAGCATGCTTAAAAACTACATTTCTGGGTTGGCTTTGTGAGGTTGTCTCCAGAGTCTAAAAAACCACAACATAGTGACTCCTGTGTTTGACAACAACATATGATTAAGTGTGTGTGTGTTGTTTTGTGATGTGTGTGGGAGAGCGTGAACTGATCATCACCCAGGTGTCAAATCACTGTGGAGCTGATTTGTGGGCTATCAGGAAATTAACCTCAAGTGTGTATGTGGGTACTACTGGAAAGGTGAGTGTGATGCACTTTTGTATGTTCTTTGATGGTCCAGAGTACGCACTGTTGAGCGCAGGCAGAGCAGAGAGACGTGATGAGGCGTTCACCGGTGTCACTGCTTCTGCCAAACATTTCAGCAGAAAGCTGAGCTCTCACCGTAGCCTTTACAACGCCGGCTGCTGATACACCTCCAGCGTAATGGGGCGTGGTGAGAGGAAAAGACAGCGAGAGACAACGAGAGAGAGAGATCTGTCATGGTTGTTCACCTCTCTAACAAGCTGCTGACAGATAACACAAGCGCTGTCTTGACGCATGGTCAGAGATGGTTGCGATTATCAGCATGTACAAACACACAAACACACACACACAGAGCAGCCGACTAACTCAACACAGGCTCAGATTTTTTGGTCCAAACAAAACTAAAACACTGAGATAAAGTTGGCGTGAAAGCACACATTTACCAGAACACTTATTGTCTCATAAAGTTTACTTTATAGCATCCCGCAGGAAATGAAAGATAATTGCAATACAAAAAGAGTCCAAAGGTTTATGCAAACATACATTTCCTTTTTCACACATAAAAAACAAAAAGGCAAATACATGAATACATACAGTGAATGGATAAATAAATAATACAAAGCAGTGCAGTGTTAGGAACAACTAAACTAGGGCTGCAACTAATCATTATTTTCACTATAGATTAATCGGCCCATTATTTTCTCGCATCAGATTTTCCCAAAGTTCAATATAATGTCTTCAAAGGTCTTGTTTTGCCCGAACAACAGTCCAAAATACAAAGATATTCAGTTGTTGTTTTTTTGCTTGAAAAAGGACAGTTCACCAATTATCTATCAATGGAGTAAGTTTCAGCCCTAAACTAAGCAGATATTATTGGATTATTTTATCTCCATGTAATTTATATTCAGATATTTGCTTTGGCAGCGTGTGCACACGTACATCATGCAAATAAAACTCCTTTAATTGAACTGAATTTGGCCTGACGCTGTCTTTAGTCCCTTCCAACTTTTGTGTGCATGTGCATGTAAATGTGATCCTCAGTTTATGTCTCCATGGAGAGTTGTAGAGAGGCAGTGACCCGCTACAGGATGTTCCCACACACTCTCACCAGCCATCTAATGTTCCAGTGGAGCATCAGTATCTTCTAATGCCACTGAAATGTGATCAACAACATTTTGCCTCTTACAGACTTTTACTTTGATGAACAACTGCAGCTCTGCTTGGTGGTCCTGATCATAGTTATAGGACCATACTGATGCTTATCTGTATTTTGGTCCATTGTCCAAAGCATATCAAGTTTTGACTGAAAATTAAATTGTGATGACCTAAAATTTTATAAACTTTGTAATTTGTCTCTAGAAACTCCAACAGATAAAACTCAAGAATTTGGCTGCTGAACAGTAACATCTTTACAAGAATGGTTTGGCATTTTGGAAAATATTTGCTTTCTTGCTGAGAGTTGGATGAAAAGATCCATACCACTCTCATATCTGTATGGTTAATGTGTAACAGCCAGTTAGCTTAGCTTAGCATAAAGACTGGAAACAGGGGGAAACGTTAAATTTTAAAGTTAAATTTTTGGCACATAACCCCCGTAAAAGGCTAATTGTTGTTTTTACACTTCAGTTTTTTTAAAGATCAAACAAACGAGATATAACATGTTAATTATAACATGTACCTTTGAACAGAGCCAGTCTAGCTGTTTCTCTGTGTTTCCAGTCGTTATGCTAAGCTAAGCTAACTAACTGCTGGCTCCAGCCCCATACATGTATTTACAAGAGAGTGGTATCGATCTTCTCATCTAACTCTTGGCAAGAAAGCAACTATGCTTATTTCCCAAAATGTGAACTCTGTATCTGTAAATGTGAAATCTGTATTTGATTTTTCTACAAAATATCTTATGAATATACCATATTTTAAGAGGTCAGTTGGTCACTGGAGAGTCCTTGAAAGCACCAATCAGGAAGCATTTTCAAAACAAGCCTTACCATGCGAATGCAAATTCACCTTTAGGAAAAAATGTGAAGGATTATCTTGTTGTGTCAAGCAACTTTCAAGTTGATTTTAGGACATTTTATAATGAATTGCTATCAAATGGAGCCAGTAGCTGCCTGGAAAGTAAAAAAATAATCAAAAACTCGATGGGGAAATTGTATAAAACATGCAAAATTACATTTACATTTTGGGCTGTCCTACATGAACTCTGTTTAACCTTACTATCAGACCCTACAGGAGTCCTGTTTGGCCTGCTCTGCAGCCTGGTCTGGACCCTGATGTACAGCCAGTGAGGGCAAAGGTCATGGGAATGAAGGGTGAATGTTGTGTGTGTACACTCAGATGAAAAAAACTGCTTATAATGAAAATGATGATATTACTGCCAGCATGTTTTTTCTTTTTTTCAGGGGACAGTTGACTGAACACCCACGCTCTTTGTCACCCATTTCCTCACCCCTTTTGGAGATTTGAATAAATGACCTTTAACTTGTGTGTGAATGCCACTTAAATGCATGTGGTTCTTCTGTTAACGACACTCTCGTCCTTTTTCTTCTTGCATCTTCTCTCTCTGCTGCTTTTTTCTCTCTTTTCCAACACACATTGTCTGCCTCTATTTCTCTCTATGTTTCATAAGAAGAGACATACATAAACACACACTCATCCACCCCTCCTCCCCCACGTCTCTCCCCCCTGTCAGCCCCTGCGATCAGACTGATTTATAACTGCCTCCCCTCTCCCCTATGACCGGCCTCTTCTCTCTCTCCAGCCTGACACACAGTGAAGATTGAGTCCAGGCTTCGGGTCCTGTTATCGTTAGAAACAGGGGCCTGACAGCAGACACAAGTGTGACTCCTGCCTTTCTAATTACAGCTGTCAGTGTATGTAGATGGGGTCACATCTGTATTCGATCAGGTGTGGAAGAGAGTGAAATATAGCTTTACACTTAAGTTTTTAGACTCTCCTAAAAGCTTCGTTCTGAAATAGCAACAAACTATAATTGTATAGTTGATCGCGATGTGGGAATTTAAAATGAATGATCTTTATCTGTTCTGTTATCGGATTCAGTTAGTCTCCAATAAGCTGGTGCATTCAGGTGTTCTCCGTTGATCTTACATCTTGTTTTGTGTTTAAAGAAACACAAAAATAATTAGTTCCAATAGCAGCCAACAACTACTTTCCCAGGAAAAGGGTAGGCAGTGCTGTGTGTTGGTGTGCCATGGAGTAAATGTTCAAGAGAAGAACATCTGAGCGTGCATATGGATTTATTTGGAGGTAATGGATTGCATGGTTGCGTGGAAATGTGGGCACATGTGCAAAATCAGGAGCGTAGGCACAGAGCAACATGCATACACAGTGCAAACTCACCTACAAAGATACAGAAAAACCACACATTTCCAAAGTGGCAAGATGAAGGCTAACAAGAGGCCTCTCTAGGGATTTTCTCATACCCAGTCCATCATACTATTCTCTGACGTGTACCAGACTAACCCAGAATCATTTATCAGTAATCACCTCATTAGCGTGTGTACATTTTTCATGATCCCCTCATTCCTCTGCCCAGCTCTGCTGTGTCAACCAAGTGCATGTATGCATGAAAACACTCACATAATACTCCTTCCAGCTTATCACCACTGCTGCGGAGGTTCCCGCTCGCCCCATTAACTTCTTATTAAGCACACACATAAAACACTCACAAAACTGCTCCACCACCCAGATGCATAACACACATGGGGTGTAACGCTGTATCTGTTTATGTCACACAAACATCTGTATCTGTATTCAACCTGCATCAGAAGTTGTTAGGAATAATCTTGTTCACTTAATTTTCTGTTTTAAATAGTTTTCTATTGCCATAATACTTCTCATGTATATGTATGCGTTTAGCTGCCAATAAAATTAATGAATTTCTTAAATAGAACAGGAGGTTTTAACAGTGGCACAATACAAGTCAGAATTGCATTGTGCCCTATTGCATACTGTTCCTTTAAAAAACTGGAGGTTGTGTATATAATGGGAGGAGACCCAGGTGAATGTAAAGTTGGCCTTTAGTGTCTATGAAATTAAAATGAGGAGGCTACACGACTGACAAAAGCATGCCATAATAGCTAATTTGGTCATACTGAATAATTAAAAAAAAAAAGGAAGTTGTGCGTGCAGTGCCAGTAGGTCCAGATGAAAATAAAGTTGGTCTGAAGTGTCTATGACATTAAAATGAAAAAGTGTCAACAAAGCTGAACCAGACGTAGGATTTACTGCAGGACTGCTGTAATGGACTGCACTCCATCCATGCTCCTCCGTCCTACCTCAATTAGCCTGTCTTGTGGCCGGAGCCCAGCGTGGTCTGCAGGCGATCCTGGGTCTAGGGAGCGGATGTACTGTCCGGGCCGGGATCGATCACTGTGGAGGTTGAAGCCGTAGCCCGCCTCAGACCGCACAAGGTGGCACAGACGCGGAACGAGCTCGGAGGGGTCGACTTGGGGCCGTGACTGGGGTTGGACCTGGGTGTGGGCTTCAGCCTGGGCAAGAGCCTCCTGGAAGAGAATGAGAAAAGTGTTTACTTTTAATAAGGGCCATGTGGAAATCCTCATCCTTTTGCTTGTTTCTCTTAATAAAGTTTAAAACAAAACTGATTTTAGTTGTATTAGTATCTCGAGCACAAGTTGTAATGCTGTACATGATTAGTCTGATGTAATAATGTGTATTTGATAAAGTTTTTCCAACTGCTTCACATGCTGTATTGTCAACACTCGTATTTGAAACTGAAGGCGAAGTTTGGGGCAAACATTGCATAGTTTACCATTTATAAAAGTGATAACATGTTTTATGTTGGGAATTAGCACCTAAAGTTAGACAACAAGGGGAATGTAGGTCAAATATATAAAAATATAAATGTAAAGGTTGAAGAAAATGTGAAGAAGAAACCACAACAGCTCCATGGAGAGATAGGATCATTCTCAGCTAGGAAGTAGCTAAAAAATACACCACAACATTGATATTTACATCACCTAAAAGCCTCTAAAAGAGGTTTAAATGGTGCAGCATATGTGGAAAGATTGGATGGCATTCTGCTGTCTGCAGAGCATGTGAATACAGCAGGTGACTAAAACACAAAGCTGAGTCCCTTTAATCATTTAGTACAACCACCTTTCATGCCTGTACGTTTTGTACAAAAAAATGTGGGTGGAGTGTCACTTTAAGGCACTAATGATTACTGTATTGTAAGGTAATGCAATTTTACCAAATCATATTCGATGTATGATATTGTGAATGAGATCAAATAGTTTTGAAAAAATCTCATTACTTCATTACATCATTCTTTGCTGTTTATTCTCCGTTAAATGTTTTCATTCTGCGCTGTCATCCACTCGGAGAATAGATGTCACATTTTATTGCCGAGTGTTTTTCACTCTGGAGCGAAGCCGTCCATTTGCAGCACATCAGTTCTAACAGCCTGCGCGAGGACATTTATAGAACCTGTATAATTGTGTCTTGAGCTCTACAGTGTGATCACACTGATTCACCACCTACACGCCGGGGGAAAAAATGGGATGATAGCGTGGTGGTCTGTAACCTCAGCTGATATTAGCTGAAGAGCTAACAGACAGGTAGAGTGGGTGTCCACATATGAGTCTACACACAGAACACATGTTGCGATCTACAATCACATTACGCAACATGAGAAGTCTTTTGTTTCCACTGCATATGTGAAGCTACCATCATGGTCCAGCTTGTGCCTGCTAAAAATACATATGGAGTATGTGGGCAGGGTGAGAGAGAGAGAGAGAGAGATAGAGAGAGAGAGAGAGGGAGAGAGAGAGAGAGAGAGAGAGAGAGAGAGAGAGAGAGGCACTGCAGTGTGTAGAGAGGAGAAGATGGTTTGTGATTTATTCTGACAGAAAGAGAGAGGGCAGCTTTTTAAAACAGTTTTTTAACTTATTATTGCAAATGCATCTTAGGAATTATAGCTGAGCCTCGACAGTACCTCCAATTCTAATAAAGATAACACAGATGGCAACATATAATTTCATTTCAGGCACTGATTTCTTTATGGTAGCAGAGATCTGGGCAGCTTGCCCTAAGAAGGAGGGAGAGAGAGAGAGTAACAACAACTCTCATGAATCCCTCCAGATCCTCCTTTTCCTGGCTGGAGAGGAAGTGGCTGGGTTGGGGCAGTGGGGAGAGAAAAATATATATCTAAAATCAAATGCATGAGCACCCTGGGATAATATGGCGAAAGGAGAAAAATGGCAGACAGAGGGAGAGGAAAAAGGGAACAAGCAAGGAGGGAGAGAGCGCGTGGGAGGGAGAGAAAATTAGATGCAGCGAGAGGATTGAGAAAGAGAGTTCGAGAAAAGAAACTGCCGAGTTAAGAGTACGCAGAGAAACACGGCGGACTGATCGACAGATAAACAGAGAGGCAGAAAAGTCGAGATGACAGAAGTTTCCAGTTAGCGACGATGGGGAGGAAAAGAGTTTGCAGTGGAGCTCCTCTAACATAAACAGTGAGAGTAGCACAGCTGGGAGTCATTATGTGGGGGAGACGCAAGCGTCTGCCAATCTAACCTCTGACTGCCTCGCAATGCCTGTCCGCACCCCACTAACCACCCCCTGGGGCCTGTGCCATCTCTTAAAGTCTGTGACGTTAGTGTGCATTCTGGACACTTTTAATTTGTTTTTTTTGTTCTGTACGAGCTTAATTAATTGTGTACATTTGCTGCAGGCCTGAGTGTCAGTGATGGAGGGCAACTCTGCCTGTGTCCTCTGCTGTTTGCTGATGCTGGTGGATGGGTGCAGATGTCTGACTTGTGTGTAAAAATGTAAAGGACAGAGACTCCTGGTTTGAAAGAGTGTCAGCCAAAGAGGCTTGGAGTTACCACACAACCTCCCCAAACCGAGAGGCCATCAAGTGAAATGCCGTCACCCTGTTTGTTTGAACTGCGAGCGTTGAAAACTCCATGGTTTTTGTGAAAAATATTTTGACGAGAGAGAGAGAGAGAGAGAGAGAGAGAGAGAGAGAGAGAGAAA
>NTHP01000191.1:851707-879068 GCA_003416845.1 Oplegnathus fasciatus | reverse complement strand
GGAAAGCGGTCAGTTATCACCATCGGATATTTTTTTCAAAACAGAGTCCCAACGGGAGGAGAAGCGGTGGGAGCTGCTAGGAAAACACGGTTTTCATGTTTTGTTCCAGGCGCATGGATGTAACTGCAGCGCTGCTCAAAACAAGTGCACATGGAAAATTCTGAGATAAATCAGGGCGCTTTTCTATAAGGAAAACAATATGGAATATTTCACACCCACAGCAGAACATTATGGAGTTTTATGCCGCAACACACACACACACACGCACACACGTACTGACCTCCTGACTGTGGCACACTGAGAGGATGTGCTGTCAAAATGCCATCCCATGAATTCCTTTAGTTTCCTGTCACAATCAGCCTTTGTTTCTGTCAGTCTCTGTGAGTACATGTGGGGGAGAGAACCGTGCACACACAAGACTTGTGTTTGACTCTGTGGTTATGCAATTTTGATTACATTAGAAATGAAACTACTTTGTTTTGCTTAATATATTTCAATATGAATCATATATAAACTTGAACTCAATTCACGCACATAATTCACTAAACGCCGCCCCACCTTAGTTACAGTTGCTATGCCTGCCACGCCACATGGCCTTAATTTCAAAGGTACACAAGGGCAAACTTTTCATTTCGATTTTGTCAGGCTGAAATGACAACTGTCACCGCACATTTTATCAGATATAGCTAGCTAATTTAACTAATGTTAGCTTCACGAGTTGGTTGAAAACGCTGTCTGCAGCTGACTTTAACATTTCAAGCTGACTTAAATGAGAATCTTGTAACAGAAGTCTACAAACACACTGTTTAATCTATTCATTACACTTTCGCTCTTGTATTTTTGGTTTTGGGAAGGCATAAAAAAGGAAACCACACACTCTCTTTACATGCTGAGTATGGCTCTTACTACAGCCCCATACACACCGTTTCAACTTGTGACGGACCTGCTGTACCTAGTTACAGTTGCTATGCTATGATTGGACAATCACTGTTCAGGGGAGGAAAATCAACACTTTGTGTATCTGTCAACTGATCATAACCAAAAAAGTTAGTTGATTTAGCTGTAGTCTATTGTTCCCCTCTACTTTCAAAAGATCTGTCAATGAACCTGAGAATCACAGCAGGCCGTGCTATGTGCAGATTTTTCCTTTTTCGTGATCGGATCATTTTATTTACATTTGGACCACAAACTGTACCTTTAGTTTGGTGAAATGATACAGTTCAGGACCTGCTTGAATGTTGTTTTTTTCTGATTTGTCATCAGGCAACATTAATGCATAAATAAAATAACTCAATTTGACTTTTGTTTCATTTTCTTTTAAATAAATTTAGCAGTAGCGGTTTGTCTATGAGTCTCAATGGAACCAGTCTGATGTTTTTGTGGCGTATGACTGAGAATGAAGACATGCCAGTTTGCATGTTTAATTTTAATTTGTGCACACAGACGCATGTGTGTATTCCCCTCTGCATGCGACCGCTGGCAGTGGCATTGGCAGTTGATGAAACTAGATCGCAGCTTGTTGAATAATTGAGTGGTGGCCTACTGCGATGGATGGATCATGACCGCTGTTAACCCTTTCACAGCCAAGTGTCATTGACTCACTGCTCGCCCACAACACAATGAAGTGCGTTTGCGCATGCATGCATGCATGTGTGTGTGTGCTGTTTGAGTTGCTACAAAGAAACTTTAAGTCCAGTGTGTGTGTGCATGCGTGCGTGTTAGGCATTTGCCAATAATGCTTTCACTTGCATGCTTCCCATAGGGGATTATTGTTAACTTAATATCCCCATTCTAATAAATCAGGAGGTCAAGTTTCCTTTGAGCTCTGAGTCAAAAGTATGCAGTTTTTCCTGCTGAGTTTGATTTGCTAAAGACAGATGTGGCAAGGTCTGAAGCATGATTTTAGGAACTATTTTCAGTTTAGCATGCATGTACTGCAAACACACTCACTGTTGTGGATAAATATTTATTGATCAAAAACACTACAATTATGTGTGCATCTAGCATGTTTACATATTGAATGAATTTAAAAATCAATTGACGACAGGTTAAACAAACAAGAAAGCATTGTGTCAAACCATTTTGAGGGAAAATCCAATCTGCACTTAAACTAAAAGCTAATTCATCAGTTTTTGTTCCATGGCACTGATCCTTTCCATAAGAGTTCTTCCATGACCTAAAAACTGTATCCCAGTTTCTTAATGTTATTTCTCAGCTTGGAAAATTTCTACTGGATTCAACAGCCTGTTTTCCAGCAGCAGCTTGCTATGTAGGAATTACCATAAGTGTACAGTGTTCAAAACTGCTGAAAATATTGACTTCTACTGCAAGAAAATGTCAATCAAGTTGGAGGATTCCTGTAACAACTGACCATTGATAACGACTTCACTTTTTGACAATTGGCTTGTCCAATATATGTTTTTCTATGCAAATGATACAAACGTGTTAGCTTTAATAACATTTTAATTACATTTTTACAAATAAATCTGTACATTAATACTGGATATAACTAGCTCTACTGCAATACGTGAGTTAATTCTTTATTTCCACGTATTCTATGGATCATCAGCTGGTGAGGATGTTGACTTTTTGACTGGGGCATGCAGCTTTAGCCTCAATCTTTAGGCACAATTTCATGTATGTAGCCATCAAGTGCATATCTAAGACCCCTTTTACAGACGTTTTAAAACAAATCAGCCGGAAACGCTATAAAGTCAAAGGGAGCTACACCTGATGAAATCTAGCTAGTGAGTCCTTTCAGCCGACAAAATCCACGTTCATTGTGGAACGAGAAGTCTGTTTTTGTTTACGTCTATGTGAAATCAAAGACCCATTGTATAAAAAATTATCAAGAATTTTGCTCCGCCCTCCTTAGTTATTGTTGACAGCCATAGCAACAGTAACTAAGGGGGGGCTTAGTGAACATTCAATTTGCTGTTTTCTTCCATGTGTTACATGCTTGTTGATATTATATGTAATGTGAATATTGAACTCAACGTGTTTTTAAGTTGTGAGGGCACATTAAACACATCAGTATCATGATTTACACGCTGCAGCATTAATAAAACCAAAGATTACATCTCTGCATTTAGATTGACAAGATGATTGAAATGCTCACAAAGGGACGTTTCCTGGAAGCAGCAGAACAGCGGGGTGGCTGTCGGCCTGAAGCCAGAGTTCATCTACGACACCTACAGAATCTAATTAAAGGTGGAGCACTGAATGGAAACGTTGCTGATGTTGCATGACGCCGGTGAAGTACAAACAACAGTGGCACGTGGGACTTTTGCTGATGTCATGGTTGACAACCAGTTGCCATGAAGACAGCAGTGGAACCAGTATAGCCAGTCCCATCTGTCAAAGAGAGGAGGTGCAGCTTTTTTGAGTTTTCTAAATTAGGTGAGATGGACCACATACATATTTTATCTCTAGATTTCATGGAGATCTGCTCTGTGTCTGCGTGACAGCATGATTCGAAAGTGTTACCAAAGCCCATATGAGGATCATTTGAAAGGGCTTTACCAAATTAAGAAAATTGCTCATTCTGGCCATGACAGCTCTACCCTCAAACTATTGGTGTGTACATGTGTGTGTGTGTGTGTCTGCCCCACATGCAGCTGCTTTAAGTGTTGCTCAATCAGAGAGGAAAAGAGCAGATCTGGCCAGTTCACTGTGGGCGAGAAAGAGAGAGGAGTGGGAAGGGAACAGGGGAGAAAGAGAGAGAGGAAATGACAGACAGCTGTAGAAGAGCAGAGGGATTCGGAGCTTGTAAAAATGAAGCTGAAGAGAGGACTGAGCAAGATAAAGAGAAATAGGGCAGGCAGAGATGGAGATGATGCACAGTATGTGGAGGACAGGAAGAAAGGCAGCGATAGAGAGAGCAGAGAGAACATGAGAACACGAGGACCGGCCAGAGATCTCGATAATCAACAGCTTTTTCCCACTGGTGTTGTGGTGTATTGCGCAACAGCTCTGTGATACGAAGGCTAGCTGTGTGTGTGTTTGTGTGTCCAGCGCTGCTCTACCAGGACAGGACCTGCTGAGATCTGTTTACAAAGTCCCCTGCTCGGCTGCAGCGTGTGTGTCTGTGTGTGTGTGTTACGTGCGGTACCTGCTGTTTAAGTGTTTCCTGAGATCATAACTCAGGAGCAAGTGAGCGACAGAGAGGAGCGTTAAGGTGGAATGTGTAAAACAAGCGTGAATGCGCCTCCTGGAAAAAAAGATGGAAGGATAACGATCGGAAAAGTGATATACTGTGTTAGTCATGGAGCATTTTGTCATACTGTACTCTGCTCGCCAGGATTCTGGGTTGATGGATACCACAGGTTCAAGATGCAAACCCCTGCTATTTAACACAAATTTAGTGGATTAAAACAATAGTTTGACATTTTTCATGGGAAATATCCCCATTCTCGTAAATCTTATTTACTTTCTTGCTGACAGTTCAGTGTGAAGATTGATACCACTTTCATGTTTGTGTGCTGGAGCCAGCAGCCAGTTAGCTTAGCTTAGCATAATGACTGAAAACAAGGGGAAACAGCTAGCCTGGCTCTGTCCGAAAGTAACAAAATCCACCTACCAGCACCTCTAACGCTCACTAATTAACACGTATCTTGTTTGTTTCAAAGTGTAAAAACTACAATTCTGCTATTTCTTTGCTAACTTCCTAGAGTCTCAGCTGGTTGCCTGGCAACTGGTCCCTGCCAAGAGATTGCCTCCCCGTAAAACAGAAAACAGACATTTTTACAGTTTGTTTTTTGTTGGGCTTGAACAAATGAGATATAACGTGTTAATTACACTAGTAAACATTAGAGTTTGTGGTAGGCAGATTTTGTTTCCTTTGGACAGAGCCAGGCTAACTGTTTACCTCCTTCTTTCTTGTCTTCTTTGGCTTTCTTTATGCTAAGCTAAGCTAAGTGGCTGCTGGCTCCAGCAATATATTTACCTTATATGCAAGTGATACCGATCTTCTCATCTAAGTCAACAAAAAGAAACGACAAAAAAATAATGTACAGGTGGGAGAGTGTGGGGAGGACATGTTGTAAAAGTCAAGAGCTGAACTTGTCACGAGTCACAATGCCGCAGAGTCAGATTTTCATATCCTGCATCAGTCGTCAGCCCTAATTAATATGGTATCTTCATGATCAATTGAAATACAGTAAAACGAACTCAAGTCAACCCGCCCATCTCTTCCTTCTCCTGAGGGAGAGTCTGTCTTTGTGTCTTGTTGCGAGCTTCTCAAATGTCTTCATTGTGCTGTTATTATGCGTGCAAAGGCCAACGTCATGCCTTTATTTCACTGCCACAACTCTCATACAGGGATGTGCTGCAGGGATATTTTTTTCTATAAAGAGCAGCACTCCTTAACAATTTTCAGTTTATAATGCCAGTTCCCTTTAAATGGACAGAGGCAACATGTGTCTTTTCCTAGGAAGTTCAATTGCAATGTAATGCTGAGGGAAAACTTCTTCAGCTTTCGCTATATCTGATGAAGCAGGCACGGATGTTGATATTTGTTGTCATTTAACACCTGTTCAAGATGCCTGCAGCTCAACTGTCAGACTGACTGGAAAAGCCGCAGGGCTGAAGCTGCAAAACTCCTGTGAGTGCAACCATATTGTAGAGGGTGTCGTAGCTCGAGGCTGAACTGTCGCTGAGCACAGATGAGATCATGATGGATGTGAACGCACTCAGCTTGACTTATCGTACGAACAATCAGCACAGAACAAAAGCTTTGATGCTGCCTCCCCACAACCCTCCAAAGTGTCACGTCATGCTGTAAAGACGTCTATGTTTTAAAGCAAACAATTACTTTTCTCCCAATTGCCCAACATGTGTGATCTAAAAACAATGAGCCTTGGTGTTGCCAAAAAAAAAAAAAAAAAAATTCACTAAGCACATTTTTGTCCTTTGAGAAAATGATAAAAGTCCCAGCGGACATTGCGCCACTAATACTGCACACATTAAAATGTCAAGGCCTACTTGTCCCTTGAGGGTTTAAAGGTTAAACTCCCTTACTGAGTGTAACATCAGTGCAGGAAAACAAAGTACACAATCAAAAAACTCAAACACACACTTGCCGTGTCATAGATCTTACACTGAAGCAATGAAATATGGAGGAAAAAAAGAGTGTAATGAAATGTGTAAAAACAAACTGTACATGTGAACAGAAGTTGATGTTTTAGCCCACTAGCTACATGAACCGAATGCTCTACTTTGCAGAAACAGTAATGTGAAGAATACATGCAAAAACCACCGGTGTGGTCCCTCAATGGTGCTGCTGCTAACAGTATCAAATTCAATCAAATATGTCTCCATGTTCTTGGCTCTGGCTGCTCTCAGGTCAGCTGTGACTCTGAACATGATGTATCAAAATTTTTTACAGATCACATATTTGGAGAAAATGTTTGTTTTTGTTCTCCAAATAGAAATGTGTTTTTTTTCTGATTTTCCAAACTGTAAATGAGACATCCTATCCATAGCCTCAGCTGACTGCTCGAGTTTAAACCTGAAGCAACCATATTTAAGACTAAATAGGACCACAATTAAGGTAGTTTTTCATTATAAGGCTTTTGTGATTCTTGATGCCAAGGATGCTTTGGCTGTGTTCGTACATGTCACGCTGATACGGCCTTCCTGTGAGAGAGAGCACAGCTTTAGTTTCCATGAGAACCTGCCGTATGAAGTTGATTCAATTTTCACGGACCTGTTTCATAGCTGGTGGACACTGCAGACGGAAAAGGATCAAAAGCACTGATGCAGACAAATAAACCGTCCAAAATGATACTCTATTTCAGCGTCCAGATCACTAACCTGCATCAAAACTGGCTCATCGATCCATAATGGCTGCGTTTATCAGCTGTTGCTGATTTCAGCCTGTGCAGTAACAGCGTCTCAACATATCTGTCTGTGTCATTTTCACAGTGAGAGCATCGTGAGGAGGTTAGTGAAACTATGCAAAGACAGACAGAAAGAGCGAGAGACAACAGGCGGCTTAAACCCCTCTCATACATTTTCTCCATCTGTGTCTCACTGTCTTTCTACACTCCATTCTTCCTTAATCTCTTATTTATTTTGTGCAGCACACGTCCACCCTCGATGTCTTGCTATTTCATGTCTTCTTTCTGCCCAAATTCTTTAACTCTTACTTTCTGAGCCTCTCTTATCTTTGAGTACCTCATGTTACAACACATCCACATGTAGTGAAGTGGCTGCATAATACAACATTTCTGCCTATTTGCATTTAAATGTCAATTTAAATTGTGTGGGCTGCTGGCGATGCTGATATACTCAGCAGTTATGTGCTGCTATGTGTGTGTGTGTGTGTGTCATAGACGAGGGAGTGAGATTTTAAAGGTGAATGCAGCTATTTTCTTGTCCTCTTCTTCTCTGGTTATTTTAATCTATCATTAGATTTTCCATTAGGGTTAGGGTTAGTAAAGTCTTGTCAGTTTTTCCCTCCCACTCTGTTTTTCATGCGTGTGACAGGACAGCAGTTGATGTGGGTGATGTAATGTGTGTGTGTATGTATGTGTGTCCACGCCCTTGTTATCAGTGTCTGACAGATATCCCTCGTTCCTTGGCAAGGACATAAGAGTACGAGAGAGAGAGGAGTGTGAAAGAGGCAGAGAATCTGAAGAGTATAATTAAGTGGCGGTGGTGGTGGTAGGGGGATTTTGTGTTTCTCACTGTTTTTGAGTGTGCGAGAATTGTGTGTGTATGAAGTGGGTATGTGTGTAGAGTTGAAACAGTTAATCAAAAAGTCATTTATGTCATTTTGTAAGCAAGAAATCTCTGGTTCCAGCATCTCAAATGGAAATATTTACCAATTTTCTCAGTCTTCTGTGATGGTAAACTGAATATATTTTGGTTTCAGACTGTTGGTCAGACAAAACAAGACATTTAAAGTAGAGCCAGACGATAATAGCTTTTAGCAGATGTGTAACAAGTAATTTCAGCACAGAAATATCAAACTGAGGTCATTTAGAAACCGAGTCTCTATTACATAGTTTGTCCACAAATTACACAGGAAAATGTCCCAACAACAAAAAATAACAACAACAAAAGCAATAATCTAAGGGATCCATATCATGATTGTTTGATTATGATTACGACCGGCTGATATATTAAACAATTTTTTAAACCCCCAAATATCAGTGTCGGTATCAGCCTTAAAAATCCAGTATCAGTAAGGGTAAAATTTGAAGATGTCTCCTTGGACTTCAGAAAATGTGACGGATGTTTTTCCCAATTTTATGTCATTTTATAGACCAAACTATTATTTGATTAATCATGAAAATAGTTGCAAATTAATTGATAATGAAAATAATCATTAGTTGCAGCTCTATATGTGTGTGTGTGTGTATTTAAACCAGAGCGGTGGAGACGTACTATATATATGACATCATAGACACAAACATGCTCAGTGGGGGACGTCTCATAGGCGACACCAGGCCAAAGATTTACGTACTTCTGTCTGTGTGTGTGTGTCTGCAACAGACAGCAGATGGATATAAATTTCTCTCTCCCACTTTCCTAAGCATAATGAATCAATTAGAGGGGATTCCTGTCTGCTTCTTCACCACACACATCCTCTCTCATACTTTAATGCACACTAACCTCACCTCACACACACATAAACTAAACCTCCCCCTCCAGTTTGTCAAGTGTTACTCAAGCATCTATAGAATTCCCAGTTGATCAATACGGATACAAAGCCTCTCTCCCGTCACATCTACTCAACTCCCACAAACGGAGGAAAGGACGGCTGCAATTAAACTGATCCAAGATGCTGATGTGTGAGCTGAGCGGAACAGAGCAGGGCCAGTGGGACACCAGAAACAAACGCCTGAGTGTGTTTTTTAAAGTGTGTTTTTTGAACACTGCATGGATCGATGTGTGGGAATGTATGCTGTCTCACAGCTGTGAGTGCAGCAGTGAGCAGATGCAAACTGAACATGTGAAGGGACTGAACATGGGTGAGTTATCAGGAGTGAGAATAACAGCCCAGTGCAGCTATAGAGAAACCTGTGAAACAGCGCAGTTGTGACAACGAGGCTGAAGTTGAGCGTACGTGTGCCCGCCACGTCATAAAAACATCACAATAGCAACACACTAGCTGAAAAGCTTCACTGCTTTCAAGGACTTCTCGATCAGCAGTAATGCGGTATAACATGAACAGTTTCTTGCTGCCTGCCTCTCGAGCCCTCTGTCTTTCTTTCTCTTGTATTTGTTGGAAATGTGTGGGCAGCACATCGATCGATCCTCGGCCTGGCTACAGCCGACCTACGCTCCTCTGATATTCCCACATCTAACAACTGATAGTTAAAAGATGAGATTAAGAAAATGGAGATAGAGAAGCAGAGTCTATGTTTCCAAAACAGATTTGTTGGGATAGACTCCAAAATCCAAAAGTTCCAGGAACCAACCAAATACCAGTGTTAATGATTTCAAAAAGGGATTTCAGAGATCAGTCCCAGATGATTCAAAGATGGCAGGCCTGTTTTCCCATATTCTGACCCAGTAAGGGCTATACAAAAGTAGTGCAATCTATAAATAATGCTGAAGATTTGGGTCAAGTGTCTCAATTGCTACAGTTACAATTTGTGGACAGGAGGAGTTCAGTAAAAAAATGTTACAGCTTCATAATCCATATAATTATGGTTTGGGTAACAATAATAAACTTTATTTGTTTTTCAAAACAAAGTGCTTCACAGAAAAAAGCAAAAACAGACACAAAAAACATTACATGTCACAGAAAGCCCAATTGATGAGTTAAAATGAGATTTTATAGGAAGTCACCGAGGTAACAAGTCTGTATCAGGGGACTGCTAGCAGAGTTTTGTTTTGTGTTAGGATCTGAGGTTGAGTGAAGGTATAGGTCTACACAAAAGCTCACAAATGTATGCTGGAGCCAGATAAAAAAAATCTCATTTTCAAAACAACAGGAAGTTGACAAAAACAGGATTGAACTACTTGATTAACTTGATAATCAAAAGTTAGTTTAGAATCTAAGATAACTCCTAAATTTCTGACACCAGGCTAAACAGGGGGGAGCAGGGTATGAAATTATGAAATATCATTAGATTCTGATGTGTTGAATGACCCGAACAGGATTATTTCCGATTCCGATGTCTGACTGCTGGTTGTTCTGTTTTTACAGATACATTAAGTTGCGTGTCATCGGCATAGCAATGAAAAGAAATGTTATGATTACGTATTATTTGGCCAAGTGGAAGCTTGTAGATATAAAGTAGAAGGGGACCTAGCATAGAGCCTTGAGGTGCTCCACAGTTGAGAGGGGCAGTAAATGGAGAGTAAGGACATAAACCACTCACAAGCAGTGTCTGCAACTCCAACAATGTCTGATTAAGATATTATGATCTACTTTACCAAATGCAGAGCTTAATTCAAGTAAAATCTACTGTAAGTACAGTTTGTAAGCACTGTAACTTAATCCATGACAGAGTGAGAAAGACATTTGCTGTAGAAGTCACAGAATAATTTTTGTTGGTACACTGAGTCAAGCATCTTCTGGGTTAACAGGGGCAACATTTGAATACAGTATCAGCTCTGAATGGGGAGATAATACATGGAGACCCACAGCTGTGTTCACTCTCACACACACCCACACACACATTTAATACAATACACTCAGTTGTTCATGCCTCTCCTACGTTACCTACCCTACTAATTCCATCCTTTCTGTTCCTTAATTCCCCAGACACACACGCCCTCGTTCCCCACTCGTGACCCCACATCCTACAAGCCATGTTTTTACTCCAGGAATTTGGTTTACTCACTCTCTCACACACACAGAATACGGACCCCTGCATCTTGATGTAACACAGTTGGTATTCAAAGGAGGGGGGAGGAGGTCGTGAACACCAGCTCCAGATGTTAGTAAAAAGAATTACACACTCACTCTCACCAAAATCTAATGCATGTAAATTCATATATCATCTGATATCTTACATGGATAGTTTCATTCTAATAAAAAGCCAAAATATTCATTTCAAGTGAATGGGAAAAGTTTTGGAAGGTGACCTGCCAGGTTAAATAAAGGTTAAACAAATGAAATGCCTCCACTTTGCCAAAAGGAAACACTCAAAGAGGATATCTGACATTGTTTCCATGCTCCCACATCAATGTCAATTGTACTGCTTCTGTTTGGCCCTCAAAGTATCATACACAACCTCAAACGCCTCGTTTTGTTGAAGCACCGAGAAACAACTTCACAATTTTCCGTCCCTTACAGTGCGTCTGGGTGGCAGGCAGAAATCCTGCGCCCAGGCTGAAGTGCTGACTACCTCCAGGCAACTCCTGTGCTGTGTGCTGTTACATTAGAG
The DNA here is from genome assembly GCA_003416845.1 of Oplegnathus fasciatus. NCBI lineage: Eukaryota > Metazoa > Chordata > Actinopteri > Centrarchiformes > Oplegnathidae > Oplegnathus > Oplegnathus fasciatus. The sequence continues at coordinate 867,720 of NTHP01000191.1, read as the reverse complement.
CCGACAGGCAAAACATCTTTTTCCTATTATCCAGCACAAAATGAGAAACTGAGTCAGGGAACAGGACAAGGGCGAGATGTCAGGGAGCCTGACCTGAGCCATCATCTCATTTTGTATTGTTATAAACTAATGGCCAGAGATGATGAACATGTTTTGGTAGCAGGGGCGCAAAGACCACAAACCCAAGGGGCATTTGAAGAATGATGTGCCAAACAAGAAATGAGAGGAGTTTGCTTTGTCATGACAGTCAACATCTTTACAACATCTGCAAAGAGATGGAGGAAAAACGGAGACGGTCTATTTACTGCTGAAAATCAATGTAGGAAGCAGTGTTTCTAGCGTGTGTATGTGTGTCTGATGTAGAGTACATAACTGTCTATTGTCATCTCTTCTGTTGCTCTCTCTCCCTCATAGATCCACGGGTGTTGCTATTTGTGTTTATTCAGTCCTGACCCCATGACCTCAAGCCCTGACCCTTAAAAACTGCGCTCTCTGTCTTTGGTTTTCTCACGCAGATCTCTTTCACTCAAATACTACAGTCGTAACTCCTGAAGATGCGTATGTTTAAGTATTTACAGAAGTCCTCTTTAGGAGGATTTTTGTGAAAACTGTTGAGACTCTCTTGTGTACTTCGTCTCCGTGTTTGACTTGTTTAGTCTCTGCTGGTGTTTAGATGGAAATCAGAGTTTGTTTCACCACCTGTGACACACGTGTGTCCTTCCATAACCGTGCACAAATATGCACATAAACATGTACCCTTGCGTGAGCACACACGCCCTGAATAAAGCATATAACATGTTATGAATCTTCATACGTCACACAAAGCTGCATTACATTCTTGACGTAGACCACCTCCAAAAACACACACCCCTCCTCTCTAACTGTTTTAACAGATGTGTGTGTGTGTGCTCTACAGGGAGCAGATGATCTCTAGCAGGCTTCTGCAAATCCTATACATGATGTAGTGAAGTTTATTACAACACAAAGTGCTGTTCACATGTTAGTCTGTGTGCAAGCAGCTGGGTCGATCATCTGGACTGCTGCAACAGTTTCATACTGACTGAGCCAAAACATTAAATGAGCTCCAAAGCTCTCGGAAACAACGTTATTAAAGGTCAAACTCATAATGGAAAAAGTCTTGTGCCCAAGATTTGTATGCATGTTTCTGCAAAGCTTCATCTCTCCCCTTTTCTCTTTGTCTTTCTTTCCGTTTCTTACATCAATCCTTTCTTTTGCTAAATTTTGCCACACGTACAGTATCTTTCCAGCGCACTAATCCTGATGCTGACTGTTACCATAGCAACGACTTTCCGTGTACTTCCTAACAAGCCGGTGTTATACCGACCAGGAGTGCAGCAGGACTGGAAAGAACGACAACAAAAGAACACAATGTGTTTTTGTGTGTGTGGTGGAGGCCTCACCACCAACAGAGAGGGGAAATTCAGGCCAGGGAGAGGTGAGAGAGGAGAGCAGAGACAGTATCTCCCCTGAAGTGCGGCAACTTCAGTAAGCGAGGCAGGAACATATCTGTCTCTATGTGGCTGTGGAATGAATATAATGATGACTTCTCATACTATATGTCTCTGTCTGTCCATCTGTCTGCATAATATGTGTTACACATTCATCTATATCTGCTGTATTAGCCTCCTCACCTGTTTAGAAGATGTTCAATTAAAGGTGTAATCTGTTGATATATGAACTCAACAGCCAAACAAATACACCCCTTCCTTCAGTGCTCCTTCAGAAGCCCTCCCACCCCAAATTCATTGATGCACAACAAGCCCTGATTGATCCGAACTCCATTCAGAAAACAAGCATTTTAAAAGTTGCTTGCTTGTGACCTTGCGGACAGATCTGACAGACCATGAATTGAGATTTTTTACAAGTCGGTATCATGATGTAGTTATTTCGGCATCCCTTTGATTCGTATATTGCAATTAAATCACAGTTAAAAGTGTTTATTTTGGGATCATACCGCTGTAGTAAGCCAGATTAATTCAGCTGACTTGTGACTTGCTAGATACAGTAAATATTTATTGATTTTGACACACCAATTATGAAACTGCCACTCACCGGAGACAGATGGAGAGGCGAATATTCACAATAAACACAAATGATCCCGCAGTCAAACTCGCGCGAGTAACACACAGTATTAGTGTTGTCCTGTGCACGAGCACGAGTTGTGACAAAGTGTCTGTATTTGATGACCTGGGAATGAGAACGGGTTGGTGGCTCGTTCCGAGGCCACTCTGTTTGTTTCAGATTTAAAGAGCCAGGGCTGTGTATGAACTCCAGACTTTTTTTCAGCACACACACAGAACGGACAGCTAGCGGACCGTGAGGAGATACTCGCTGAATTTGACAAAAAGCGTGTTGGATTAGAATTGCAGACTACACCTTTAACATGCATTTAATGGGCTAGTCTGTGCTCAGTTTGTGTAAGGATTGGCAGCTTATATTAAATTGTCCGCTTGGCTGAAATATTTAGTCATGTTGTGGCTGTGTTCACATGTTGATATTCTTGACTCTAACTGTGGGTTTATGTATGCGTGCAGGGCTGCAAGTAACGATTATTTTCATTAATGATGGATCTGTAGATTATTTTCTCGATTAATTGATTGTCTTGTTTTCTCTGACCAACAGCCTAAAACACAAAGATATTCAATTTACTAAAATGTAAAACCAAGAAAATCAGCAAATTCCCACATTTGAACTTGCAACCATCAAAAAAAAAAAAAGATTAATCGATTATCAAAATAGTTGTAGATGAATTTCCTGTGAATGAGCATGTGCTTGTGTGTTAGCGAGTTAAAAAAAGGTTCTGGTGAGAAAGTGACACCTGACACTTTATCTTGGGCTTTAGCGTTAATGACACACCTATGTGACACACCTCAGTGCGTGTGTGTGTGTGCAAACGGGAGACAGAGCACTGACACCTCAGGTGTGTGTCGAGGTAAGACGATACAACTCAAACCGGAGTCACAATGTTCTTGTCCTTGAGACACCTCTTCCTTTCTCCCTGAAACAGGCACAGGCAGAACTGAGCATCAATCATTGTTTCTGTTAAATAAGTGCGATGCTGTCTGCCGGCTACCATCCTGCCTACAAGCTAATGATTGAGCAAGAAAGTGAGCAGAAAATAGATTGAGAGACGATGGCTGAGGAAGTGACTGAACCGAGCTCATGCAGCAATTTCATACAATTTCCTCTGATCTTGTCACAGAGAGATGAACAAAGAACAGGATGATGTGTCTTTAAAGTGTGTTTCACACTCTGAGGTTTAGTCCAGGTCTCTTTTGTAAAACCCACTTTAATTTACTTGGGTTTCAGTTTCAATATACCATAAATACTTAAACTCCAAAGTCATGATAAAGACACACAGCGCATATTTATACTGTACATAAATTTAAAAAAGTGCAAAAGTGCACTGATTTACATGCTGTTTTTTAACCAACAATTCACTCATATTAGTTTCTACTTCAAAATAAAACATGGAAAGTCGATTGATGAACAATAACTTTGGTTTGATGGGGACGACAACCAGGGCAATATTTGATGTGACATTAAACTCGGGGGTTTGGTGAGAAGACTCAACAGTACAAAAGACGTGAGTTAAAAGTAGCTAAAAAATGAGAGTTGTGTTCAGCGAGTCTTCAGACTCAACTACTACCACAAAACAGCTTTTGGCCATACACAAGCCTATACGCTTACCAGGCTTATATAAGGTTTTGTAATTCACTGTCGGTCATGGTCAACAGTAATGGCCTATTAAGGCCTGAACATTGGATTTCTAACAGCCCAACATGACTCAACTGTAATCCTGTTGTGCTGGAGAGGTTTGGTGAAGAAATGAGCAAAATAAAGAAAATTGGTTTTTCTTCATGGTTTATAGTTTGTGATATTGAGTTAGAAATGCAGTAAGAGAACTGAGAACAAAGGAGGCAAAAACACAACCTATGTGTCTATACACAATGCATATTGTGTGTAGACTCAAGAATGTACACATACAGATACAGAGGCAAACAAAAAAGAGACCTGGGGGATGAGTGGCCATAAAACAGGGGAAAAATACAGGCAGTGTCATGTAACCTGGGGAACACACACACAAACACACACAAAACCCAGAGTGGGAAAATTTATTGGGCAAATGTGCAAGTCATTATAGTTGCAGAAAAGGTTCATGTCTACCCATGTTTCTACTGACCATGTACATGTGTGTGTCCTTTAGGGCCTCAGACTGTAGCTGCAAAAAGTCCTGTTGCTTTGACAGAGAGGAGAGGAGAAAGAAAACAAACTGTAAAACTTCCACCAGTTTTGCTGATACAAAACTTTGGCGCTCAAGTCCACTCCTATATTTCTAATATTGACACTTTAACACAGTCCTCATTTTCCCTCTGTAGCGGTGGTATTCAAAATCTGACACTGTGGGCCCGCCTCTGACCATAATCATGCTCTTAAGTTTTGGAGCAGGAAGTATAATATTGCCATGGAGTCAGTCAGTTAGCTGTGGGCTCCAACTCGAGCCCCGTAGTAATATTTCTTTACATTTTGGCAAAGTGGCTCCATTAAAAGTAAGCCGAATTAGCAGTTCCTATTTGCAATGTACCAATGGATGTACAGACAACTATCACAGGATTACTTTGATACTGAAGAAAACTTAAAAACGTGACGATTCTCAGGCAGATTCTCAAGCTCCGGAGTTATTAGGAGCATCTTCTTTCTGTTCTAACTGGATTTATATGTTTATTCATGATGATCAGATATTTGTATCATGTCTGTGCGTTCAGAGAGTTACGTCTCAGAGAAGGAGTTCAAATTTTGACTCAAATTGCAGCAAACGGATGTTAAGAGTCTGAAAGTACCCTAACTGCCTCCATGAGCTGTGTGTCACAGCTCCAACTGTTGACCGTGTTAATAAGCGGGCCAAACTACAACTAACTAACTGTCCCCTTCGCCTCTGACAGTATATTTGCCTCTCTCCCCATCACCTCTCCTGCACCCCCCACGGGGGATGTGTCTCACAGTTTGAAAACCTTCGTTCAATAGTAACATTCAATCTTCAAAGCCAATCTGCTCAAAGTGAAATGAAATGCAAGCGAAAGCACAGCAAAATAAAACAGTATGAACCGAGTTGTGCAGCAGTTAACCCCGTTCTCAATTGTCAGCAAAACGCAAGGTGGTACAAACATATAGTTCACAAAGGCATAACCTCGTGTGCACATACACGCCCGCCATCACTGACATACTGGCACATGCACAGGTAGTACCGAGTACCATCAAACCTCTTCCACAACTCTCCCCCTCACTGTGTGACTCCATTAGCCTGCAAACGTTTGCTTTCCCCACTCCCCTGCCCCACAGAGGGGGGCCCACTTCCTGAAACTCCTTCCAACAAATCTTCAAGGTTGTTATTGGCCGCTCTCATTCTTGGGTTCCCTTGGTCCAAATGCTGTCTGCTCTCTGTCTCTCCATCTCTCCCTCATTCTTTTCCTCTTGCCTTTTCTTGAAAATAAAAATATGAGAAGAAATTTGCTGCTGTCAGCAGTCTCGCTCTCCTACGGATCAGCATGAGCAAAAAGAAACATCTCACAGCAAACTGAGTCGACTTTTCCAGCTGTGAAAGACAGACAGACACCACGGCAAAGAATTAGAAGGAACAATGAATCTATGTTCTTTTTAGCAACGATTGTTCATTTGGTGATTAATGGTTTCATTGCTGATCAGTCTGTTTTCCCCTCTGCTTTTGTTGTGGTAATTACGCTGCATTGATTGCCAAAGCTCCTTGCCAGCCACATGGACAAATGACTACTACACACAAGACATAATATGCTGTATCTGCATATCTGTGGTGGAACAGCTTACTTTGAGATGGGACACAGAGACGTGACAGAGGAAGGTTTTCAATGCTGCAGCTCAGGAGGTAGCTTATGGTCAATCAAAGTGTAAATGAAGTTGTTTAAATCAATGTCCCAACAGCAGCTCAAACATTGTCCTCCAATTTTCCTGCTTTTCGTTTCGCACTGCTAATGCCTCTTGGCTCATCCTGCTAAACCTTCTTTCCATTCTTTCATTAGAGTCATTAAAGTCTGAGAGTAAAGAGAGAAACGAGAGACCTCTAAGCGTTTCCTGGAGCCTTCGCTGGGCCAATCCGACCCCACCGAGCACTGGGAATTCTCCCCACAGGTCACAAAAGCCAGCGCTGAACAAAGACACACATACACACACAACACACATTTAAGGTTTAACTGATTGGCCCTGTCACTGCTCTTGTAGAAATAGTGCCTGAGTGCCGCTCACATATTGGCAGGGCAAACCTAAGTGAAAACACATGTTGTGTAAATGCAGAAAGCAGAAGTTGAGCGGCCTCGTCCTCGCTGATAGGGACCATGTGAAACCAAAGCCGATCAGAGAGAGACAGAGCGGACGGAAAACACATCCTGTTTTCCATGTCGACGTGGAATAATCAAACAGTGAATTAAAAAAAATAAAAACAAGACTGTATCAAATGGCTATTGAGCATTATGCAACCAACTGTGACAATGAGCATGTGTAAATAAACACAGGAATATCGTTTCACAACAAATGCAATATCTAAAATAGAAAGGCATTCAGAAAATCTCCCAGACAGCCGTCTTTATTCATATCATTTTTACGATTTCTGTGGATTTCCTGCTCTGCAGAGTCACTGCGTTGTCCATTGCCAGATTCCTAACTTCTGACGGGTCCCACCCTCTGACCTCTCTTGGCCTCTTTGACCTCTAACACAACATCTGGAACGCTTTCAGCTACCCATGTTCTTTCCTCAGGACACACACATTCATGGACAGACATACATGCATGGAAGGCTGCAGAACAGGATGGAAACTTGCATGACATCTCCTAATCGAATCTGAAACTGGCAAAGCCGCAAGAAAACAAGTCTGGAGTGAAAGCATGTCTGAGCTGAGGAGAATCTGTTCAAAGAGTTGACTCACTACCTGCAATCTGTTTGCTAATGCGTTTCGTATTTTTACCTCTTGTGTTTGGGAGTCGAAAAATCTCTAGGAATGCTTTATTTGAGTGGTGGAGAAAACTTGTGTTTATAAGCTGAAGCTGGTTATTTATAGGTCTACTAAGGAGGACGAGTGTTGGTGAGGCCTTATCAGCTTGTTTACTGATAAAAAAAAAGAAACTCACTGACTTCATATTAACTGTTCAGTTCCATTTTAACAAGAGAATAGCTCGACATCTTGGGAAATAAACGAATTCTTTTTCTTACCAAGACTTAGATGATACCACTCTCATGTCTGTACGGTAAATATGAAGCCACAGCTAGCAGCCGGCTAGCTTAGCTTAGCACAAAGACTGGAAACAGCTAAATTGGCTCAGTCCAACAGTTTGAAAAAATCTGCCTTCTAGCTCCTCTAACATATTATATAAACATATTATATATCGTTTGTTTAATCCATACAAAAACCAAAGTGTAGGCCTACTGGACTCCAGGAAGTGACTGTGCCCAGCCAAGAAATATTCTCACACATAACCCTCTGCAAAACCACAACTTGTCTTTTTTACAGTTTGTTTTTTTGCACTGATTAAACAAACAAGATATAACGTGTTAATTAGCTTTGGAGGTGCTAATAGGCTGATTTTTTTAACCTGACAGAGCCAGGCTAGTTGTTTCCCCTGTTTCCAGTCTTTATGCTAAGCTAACTGGCTGCTGGTGCCAGCTTCATATGTAGTGTACAGACATGGGAGTGGTGTTGATCATGTCGTTTGCTAAAATGTCAAAGTATCCCTTTGTCATTTTGCAAGTGAAAAAAATGACAGATTCCAGCATTTCATATGTGAATATTTGCTGATTTCCTTTTGTCTTCTTTAATGTTAAACAAACTGTCCTGAAATTTAGCAAAACAGGAGAACTACACATCTTAATAGATCAATACTCCTTATAGATCGACTTATAGATCCCCCCTTGGAAATCACATACTATCAAGTCAAAATTTTGAACCAACAAATGCATTACAGAAAACCAAATTTGAGACAACACTGTTCACTCAATTTTGTGCCAAGTCCACAGTCGTTACGCTCAGTTGAAAACAAACAGAGATGATGATCATGATGGTAACAATGTCGATGTTATTACTTTTAACCCCACATGTCCTGTCCTGGTGGAGGGCCAGCTTACCTTCTTCGCAGCCTTTGACGGTGACCTCCTGGTGGGCTTCTGCACCGGCTGCTTGGACACCGAGCCGTTCTCTCGCTTCTTGCTGGGGGAGGATGGGACCGAGGACGGGGCAGGGGAGGGGGAGGCTGGGGGTGAGGAGGAGGAAGGAGGCCCGGCCCCGAGGACGGCCATCTCCTCTGTGGCCGTGAGGCGCAGGCTGCGCAGACTTTCATGCGTCTCATGGTCCACCACCAGCAACCTGGTCTCATTGTCCACGGCTTTGATCCGCTGTACCACCTGAGTGATGGGATAGGACGGTATGACACTCCATTTACAGGTCGTTTAATTTGAAAAATCAATAAAAGAACAAAAGTGTCAATGCACAATAAGTTAACTCCAGAATTTGGCTGCAGGGAACCATTACAGACTGCATCTATAAAAGAATTTCTAAGACGTGGATGTGCAGTGCCTGTCAGAGTGGTGATAGAAATACACAAATATTGACCAAAATATAAGACTGAATGTACTGCATGATGGCAGGTGATTGCTTAAGTCATCATTCAAGCAAAAATGGCAAACCTTTGATGGTTCCAGCCTCTGAAATGTGGAAGTTTTTTACTTTTCCTTGTCTGAACATTATAGAAAATTGAATGAATGAAAACAAGACACTTGATGAAATGATAGGTGCTAGGAAACTGATGGCATTTCTCACTGTATAATCAAGAATCAGAATCGATTATGAAAATAATGGTTAGTTGCAGCCCTAGAATGTGATTACAAATGTCCAAAACATGCTCAATGAAGAAACAAACAATTAAGATGAGGGCAAACATCATTATCTGACAACACAAGCCACTGAGCAGGAACATGATGCCCCGTCATCCTTTGTGTTAACCAAAATTAAAAGCACCAGGGCAGCAGAATTGTTCCGAGAGCTTCAAACACAAGAATCGACAGGTTTGTTTTCATCTCCGCTGCAACGAGGTTACAGAGAAACCTAATATACACAGAGGCCGGTGGTGCTGCTCCTCTGTGTCTGAGAGCCTGCTGTCTCTATCTGACCACCAGCCAACACACATAGCGAAACAAGACCACATGCAAACAGAGGTGGAGACAGTTTGTCAATGATGTAATTTACAGTGACTGATTTATATTTAGACATTTCTACATGTAAACAGTGACTTGCAGATTTTCACAAGGAGAGAAGGGAATGTCTGGAACTATATGTAACCTAACAGTCTTTATCAGTGCATACCTTCTTTCCAAACAAAGGGACTGTGCAGGTTAGTCACATGAAATGCATCATGTGATTGGAAAGTGCGTGGCAAAGACAGGTGACACAAAAAGTTTCCAATGTTTCACAGTAATAACTGTCAGGAGGAGGCTGGTGTGGGTGCCTGGGTGGCCTGATTGTTTCTGAAACTGTCCCACTGTGCCAGGACGCGCGCAACAGTCAGTGTGACCTGTCGATGTGACACTGCACAGGCAACTAACGCCCACCCTGTAACAGAAGGTAAAAGCACAAATATGAAAGTACGTCTACTTGCCTGGTGGTGCGTCTCTTTCTCCACGTTGACTCCATTCACTGCCACCACACGGTCCCCTGCGCGCAGCCCCGACGCTTCTGCGGGGGAGCCAGGCTCCACTTTGCGGATGTATTGTCCGCTCTTCCCTTTCTCGCCATGCAAGTGAAATCCATACCCGTTCTCCCCCTTTGCCATGGGACAAAGCCGTGGTTTCCGCTCGCTGGTCATTTCCCACTGTCGTTTTAAACCTCCTGCAGTGTTCAGTTCGAGTATAATAATGAAAATGCAAAGATGAGAGTTTAGGAGAGCGGGCGCGGGGCTAAACTTCCACAGAGCGAAAACATATCTGCCCGGTACGCACGCTTTCCACACATTAGAGAAACACACACGCAAAAACAACGTAAATATCTCCAAATGCACTTCAAAACAAGAATTCCCACTGTAAAAAAATACATGCAAGAAAAGGCAGCAACTTTAAGAAAACGATGCCACCACTCCTCCAGATCGTGTGTCTTGTTTCAAGCTGAAGCGCACTGCTGGCGTCTCCAAAACTGATCCGTCGCAGCGCGCACAGACTTCAGAGCCTCCGACAGAGCATCTTTAAAGATACTGCGGACGTGTTGAAGTCGAAAAGATCAGCGGGCGCTCACCTCTCCCTCGACATTCATCCATAACAGCTGGCTCGGAGAATGTGCATGCAGTTCTACTGCAGTTTGCGCAGCGATAGCGCCTTGTGCGCAATAGCACCACCTTCTTCCAGCCCGGCTACCTGTTTGTTTCTGTGGGGAAACTGAAATATTCAGGGCAGAGACAGAAGATTCAAAATGATACAATACTGCCCCTGGGTGGCAGAAAGTGGTTTGTGAACAAAGTGATGAGGGCGATACCAGAGTACTTCAAAGTAAGAAAATATGCAGTACTGTACTGAGTTTAAACTGTAACTTGTGTAAACTGTCCATAAATCTTTTCACTTTTGTTCACTAGTGTTTTCAATGAACAAGATTCAATAGTAACATTAATTTAAACCTGGATTTAGACCAGGTCCGTGACTAAATCAAAACTCCAGAGACCACTCCTGATTATTTTGGATGCACTTCTCACCATTAATTGACGTTGTACATCTTGAACAGGCCAGAACACTGTTGAATTGAAACAAGTTGATTATTAATATTATTATTAGGCCTACAGGTGTTACTGATGTTGTTTGTCATAATCACATGAATAATGAGTTGTATATATTAATATTGCCAACGATGATATCACCACTATTATAGCCATTCATTTAATGCAGTGTTGTAGTTCCTCACGGTGGCCACTGGAGGGCAGTGAACACTCATGTTTCTGAATACACTCAGGTCAACCGTCCACTTCTCTAACATCAAGGTAGCTTTATTTTGAAAAGGTTTGACTTTTGGTCAAATCTTTTCAAAATAAAATCTAATATTGCGTGTAAATGAGGGTGGACAAAACTTTTCACAAAGGCAGTATTTTCTTGGAATACATGACACGGTGTGCTGTTGGTTGATAACAAAGTGTATATAATCAATACAAATATCATTGACAGTGGTACTAACATGACTATAAATAGCCTACCTTAATAAATACAGTGCTTATAAACACTAATAATAATCTGTAAAAACATTCATTCAACTTCAGTTGTTATTCCCTCTGCAGAATTTAGATTTGTGATGACTAAAGAACAATGAAAATGGTAATTCTGTGATCATTTCTGTTTGCGTTTTATTTATTTTGAATATATTCACAGTTTTCTATTATTTCTACCTCGATACTAGGATGATCATCTCTGACAGGTCAGGCTGGTCTCCAGAGCAGAAGAACTCAGTATTGACAGAATTATTTCAGCCATATTTGTAGTGAATTCAGTTTTTTGTTGAGCATCATATGTGCAGCAGTAAATGTACAAATACAATATGACCATAAACATCAACACACATCCAGTTAGAACTCACAGCTTTACTGTAATGAAAAACAAGCAGCCAATCTCAGTTTATTAGCATTGTTCTATCCCACAGATCTTCCTGTCCACAGTGATGGCTCCGTTGGCTCAGAGCATCATTTCCTCTATCAGCTCCTCTGGGGAACACACAAAAGCAAATCAGTGTGTGTCTGCTCTGGAGTACTGATGCGCTCACCTTTTTTTTTTTTCACCCATACACCCACTCGCTGATGGATGTTCTAATCTTGATGATCATTCCATTTAATACATCAGTTTCCAGTCAATCAGGCCGGAAAAGGATCATCCTTCTCATGGGGCGACGTGAATTCAATTTCAGCAGAGACAACACGATGACAGCAACAGTGTTTTATGTTGTTATGGTTCCTGCTCGGAGGTTTACTTTATTTCTAGACTGGTGGTGTTAGCATGTCCTGAAAATGTGTCAAACCCAGTTGGCATTTCTTTGTCCCCAGATGAACCAGCAGCAGTGGAGTTGCAAATATTAGTTATTACAAAATTAATTCGCAACAATGTTAATAACTGATTGATGGTTTTGAGTCAGTTTTTAAGAAAAAATGCCACAATTCTTATGTTCCAGCTTCTGAAACGTGACCATTTGATGGTTTTCTACGACTGTAAAGGGAATATTTTTGAGTTTTTGACTTTTGATTGGAAAAAACAAGACATGTGAGGACGTCACTTTGGGCTTTGGAAAAGTGGAAACAGACTTTTTTCACTATTTTCTGACATTTTATAGACTAATAAATTATTCGAGAAGACAATTGGCAGATGATGATAATAATCGTTAGTTGCAGTCCAAACCAGAAGGCATAAAGTCAGTGGCGTGATACAAGATGCACTTTATATTAAATCTGCATGAAGACACAGTGGACAGCTGCAGTCCAGCACACAAGTGACTCAAACCCTCAAATCAGAAACTCTTTGAGGTTCAGCATAAGACATGGAGAGAGACAATAAGACAGATGTGATGTTTTTCTCTACAGATGTGTTACCCCTCCCTCCTCCCTCCATTTTGCACATTCTTTTCCTGAATTTCGCAACAATATTTTCCTACCAAACGGTGCCTTCTTGCCAAGTTTCAGACCTGACAGATGTTTTCCAGCTCTGCAGGAATTTTCTCAGTCACGATGTTATGCAAGCATCAAAGATATTTGTGACTGAAATGCTGAAATAAGAAAAAATAACTAACAGATAACTATGTTGTGAAGGATTTAAAAGCTGCTTTGCCCTTTGTGCTTTTGTGTGTATGAAGGGAGATTAAAAGTGGCGGCCTGACACAAGGTTCATATCAAGTTACAAGACTTCTATGAAATAATGTGGCACTCACTCATGCAGGCACACACACAAGCCTGCATATTGATGAAAAGATTAAACGTCAATTACAGCAAGCGTCACATTAATCATGTTTGGCGAGCCTTGATTGTGTGGAGAGCTCTCAGTTTCCTGTTACATTCTATATCTGTTTCTCTGCACACACAGAGATATAAAAACAGTAGGATGCAACATAATCATCATCCTGTACTGTAGATCTTAGGTGCACATCCTCCTGCTCTCTTTCCCCTTCCCATCTCCCACTTCATCACTGCCTCTCCTCTAATAGGTCTATAATGGGGTGGGGGGATTTGACGGGGGAAGCTGGTGGGGGGGGAGCTGGGGTTCATTGATTGACAGCTCCTGGATGTGAAAGGGGAGTTTCGTGAAGCGAATGCCTGCAAATGTAAAGAAAAACAGATGGAGAGCTGCGGTGATACTGTGACCTGTTTCTGTTATAGGTAATGGATGGGCTTGTCAGTCGTCTGTCAGCATCTCACTCCCACACACACAGACACACACATACATTGGAGGGCTTGTTTAACAGCACCAGCTAGGTATTTGGCTCAGTTGCCCTGTGTTTATATTAAAGGAGACAGTGGCTGCCATCAGGGGAGAATCCCCTGGGGGAAAGACCAAGTTTAGTCTTTGTCACAGCTTCACCCAAATGGCTCCATGAGTCAACAAACACACAGGACACACACAACGTCCACGACAGACAATGTTATCAGCTCCAAGTTTTTTAGGCATATGACACAACAAATGTCGGCAAAAGTGTAGATATTTTCATGGATGTAAACAAATTCTAAAATATTACCTATGACAGAGACTCAGAGAGTTGGTCTCAATTCATCCAACAATCCCTGACGATACGATTGCTCTGCATGCTGCAGCACATCCTGACAGCTCTCATCACCAACACGTCCATTTCGACCCAACAATGTTGTTTTTTTCGTTTGTTGGATCTGTATATATATATCTGTACGTATGTATCATCCACAAAAATGGTTTCCAAGCTTTTGAACTGTGTGTTTTATGCGTGCATCATTTGGTAAAAGTGCACAAACATGCTCTCTGCCTCATGCTCTTTGGTTTAATTGCTACCGACACACTGATGTGCTTCCTGCTGCGCCTCTCCTTCCACTGCGGTGTGTTCAGTTTTACAGAGAGTCGCCAAAATATCAAATGGGCGTAGGTGAGAAAGAAACCTGTATGAGGAAAATGCTACTTTGTCTGCGCAAAGCTCCAGCATGCTTCATGCTTTGATGTGGACTGATGCCGTGTGAACAAATATGGAACATGACAGTTTATAGTCCTAAAACCACCATCACTGCATTAGTATCAAAAGTCCAAAGGCTCTAGGTCGCTGTGACAGTACTATGTTGCTGCTATTATATCAGGCTTGTACCGCTGCAGTTTTCTTCACATGGTATCTTAAAAATGACTTTGAGTCTTTCCAAATTCTGTCCAATTCCTTCAAAAACAGATATGGAAACTGAGAGAGAGGTCAAGTGATGCTGAATGACAAAGAAGGCCTGGGCATCTTGGTTTCAGTATGTTGTGATATATTGAGCGGCAGCATGCACATATCTTAAGTCTGGTTTACTGGAGCAACTATCTCTTATGCATTATTGAAATGGACAGAGGCAGAGGGAGGAGAAGACACTGTGGGGTGGAGAAGGGCACAGCTCTCAGCTTTAATTAGCCACACAGGGCAACCCACTCCTCCGTCTCTTCCTTCTGATCCCTTCAATGCTCCTCGCTCCTCTACATGCAGACATTTGCAGCTAAAATGCACTGCAAACTGCAAGAGAAAGTTCTTGACTTTCATTTGTGTTTTGAAACCTACACACAGTTTCAGCTTCAGGTTGGGCTGTGATTGGCTTGTTGTATTGCTGCAATGCAACACAGATGGAAAATACTGAACTTCAGAAGGCAAAGCTGTGCATCATGCGTGATAGTAGTGATTACTGACTTTTGGTTTGTTTACACATAATGGTCAGTCTTCATTCAGGTGCAGCAAATTCTAAAATCATGTAACATTTATGTGTCTATACTCCACAGTAATCACTTTGCTGATACTGGGTCTTAGTGAATTTATTTGTCGGGATGCACCTGAGGATTTCTTTTATTCTATTTTTTTTTTTTTGTTTCTTTTCATTTTTTTTAGCAACTTGTTTTGTAAAAACAAAACAAACAAAAAAACCCTCCCAAAATAAGCATAGAGTCTAAAGCCGTGCTAGCAGCTCTGTAAGGCTGTACTTAGGCACAGCTGTGCTTTAAGCTAAATGCTAACATTGGCATGCTAACATGTTCACAATAACAATGCAAACATGCTGATGTTAAGCAGGTATAACGTGTACCATGTTCATCATCTTAGTTTAGTGTGTTAGCTAAAGCGTTAGACAAACAAAAATCAGATTGTTATCAAAGTTATTACAATTCATCCTGAGGGGGAAATTTTCTGGCAATCTATCCGGCAGTTTTTACTGTAAGACATTCCACTGAAAATGAACAATGTTACCCNCTTGGTGGCACTAGAGGAAAAATCAGGGGATCAGCAAAGTCACTGGGATTCATCCTCTGGTGACAATGAATGTGTGCACAAAACTTCATGGCAATCCACCGAGTAGTCCATAGTGGTGGATCGACCGGTCGACCGACAGACCGACACTGCCCTCCCTGCGTAGCTGCAGAATTGGTCGATGCAACACTTTCACATTACGCAGAGTCATTTAATTCAACGTAACATCTGAAATATTGGTTAATACGGTTTTTAACATCCAGTCAAAAGACACTATTTCTCTACGCTGCCTGTACTCTCTTCAGTTAGCAATAACCCTTTTCATGTCAGCTGTGTCTCCGCCAATCTTAGTTTAAACTATAAAAACGGTGTTGCTGATAGTCTTTCTTTTTGTCAAGCACATTTTTCCTGATGCCTATAAGTACTTCTAATAGACTACTTGTATTATTAATGGTCATATTTTAAAGATGTTGGAAATGTTGGATAAAAGGTATTCAGTACTAAATGTATAACGTATATATTACGCAC
>NTHP01000191.1:808351-851480 GCA_003416845.1 Oplegnathus fasciatus | reverse complement strand
ACACACACACACACACACACACACACACACACACACACACACACACATTTTGTCCTTGATCAGTTAATTAAAAATAGATTCCTGGAAGGACCTGAAGCCTCCGCACCAACCTCACAGTCGTTTCCTGGCGCCATTATTTAAGTTAAAGACCATCACAATAATTAATCTTGCTTCAGCTTTTGCCTACTCACTATACACATTTCTCCGAGCGTCCAGTATCACCACAGGCTGGGGGAAGAGAAATAGTAGTATCACAAAACTTTGCAATGTTTTACTAAACATTAGTAAATCTTTAATGGAAAATGAAATGTATGTGATTAGGGGCTGCAAAACATCTACAAATAATTTACAGGTTTTTATTTTGAAATTTTTTTTATCAAGTGATAGTGACAACAGGTTTGTTCATTTTCATAAACGCCTCAAGGTTTTATATCTGCATTTTATATGTTTAGCATCAATTTCCACTTTTGAATTCAGATGGTCCCTTAAGAGTTTGATGTTTTTAGGGGACTTTAAGAACACAACATGAACTTTCGCATCACTGTAAACCTGGAACATATTGTACATCACATGTCCGATTACAAAACATCATCAAAATGGTGTCATCAAACACAGCTTTGTGTGGATTTTAGACTGTTAATTAGAATTTTAGTAAAAAGCATGAGTCTGTCCACTACTCCCTTTCTGCTGCCAGTCAACCCGGACAACATTTGTTCCCTGTGGAACCACTTGTTATGTTACGACATCACTTATAGCTACCCCAGTCTTCCACGGTTCATGATAAGTGCATAAAAATGTGAACATCTGTGAAATAGAGCTTTAATAATACAGCCTGCGATTTGCAGGGTCTTTCCATCAGAGTCTGAACATCAGAGTTGTTAACACCATTTTCCCCCAACTTCAGTTGTGTTTCCCAGTAATGTACCCAGTATTTACAAAAATGATTTTTTTCTTCTTTTGTCATCACAAAATATGCCTCTGATATGTGCGCTCTGTTGAATTCGGAAATACAACTTGGTGCTTTTCAGATCTCAGCGACTTATCGCGTCTCTTTCACCTCCACCAAAATAAATATATAAATTCCTTCCTTCACTGTCACTACATGGACTGACATATAGTTTATTTAGTGAGGCAGAATACTCACCCTCCTCCTCCTCTCAGTGACTTCACCGTGTCAACAAACACATCTTGTGTGTCCATAAAGCCAGGTGTGGCCAGTGTCCTGGTGTCTGATTTATGTCTTCCCAGCAGCACTAGAACACTGATGATAGGATGTGTCCCACGCTCAGTATTATCTTCCACTTAAAATAACTGATTTCCTGGAAGTGATACTGAGCCCAGAGCACGAACATGACACAGCATGGACACGAACAGCTTATAAAAGCTACCTAAAATAATTAAATCAGCATTCATGAATGAGATAATATAAAGTGAAGCAACATGTGCTGCCTTTACTTTTCAATCCCTCTCTGACTGTTAGGTTTGTTTATTTACTGTTTGCACTCTTTAAAGATAATTTATGTGCTAGTTCCACAGTAGAGAGAGATAAAAAAAAAAGATAAAATAAAAGTCCTTTAACTCATAAAAAAACAAAGCATCACATTTGCACAATAGATAATAGACAACAACAACCAGGACTTCGAGTATAAGAGGCTCTTTTCTCTCGTAAAACTGATTGTTTGAAAACACTTAAGATAAAGCATAAATCTCACCTCGAAGTTTGTTTTCAGGTGTGGAATGGGCTCATTGTTGCCCCTTTTGGGAAAAACACCCAGCACAAATGCAGTTCTCACCAAATGTCAAGTACCAGTGGGTGTTTTCGGGGGCAGTAATGAGCCCATTATAGCTTGGCGCACCACAATGACACAAAGACACCACACTAGAAAACTTACTTAGACAAGCGACACAAAGGTCAGGTTTATGCATCTCTCCAGCTACCAGTCCGCACTCTGTAGCGACTGGTCTGTGCTGGATTTGGCCTTCCTTCCCTCCAGTTCCCTAACCAAGTCCCTGCAGACTGACAGACTGAGCTACAGGTGCCCCAAAGCCTCTACAGGCTAACTTCAAAAGCTGTCCTCTCCTCCTTCATTTCGGTTGTCCAGTGAGTCCTCATATGCCTTTATATTGCATTCAGTAAACCGCTTTTTAAATAAGTCAGGGGTCGGGGAAGAGCACTGGGGATGAAGTCTTGCCTACAGCACCAAATGTACCAGGACCACCACAAATGAGAACCAAGCTTTTCTTCCAACTCTTGTGAGTTGTGGTTGGACAACTTAGGAAGATAGTGTGATCTCTGAGCAGATACTGAAAGTAGGGCAGAATGTTTTCCAGTGGCTTTACCTCCCAGAAACAAATCACATGTTGTCCTGAGAAAACAGGATCTCTCACCATAGTTTGATTTCAGATAATTGTGGATGATTAAATAGAAAATGGTGAATCTTTCTGCACGGGTGGTGCAGAAGTTCTGGCAGGGTGACATTTAGCATGTTAGCATGCTATGTATATTTGCATTAATCTAATCTTTCTGTTACGATATTATTTAATTGAGCAGACTGACTGTGGGTTCAACCATATTGTTTGAGGAGTTTTTATTTGAAAAAAGGAAGAAATTTGCAACGGTCACATTTCAGTTTAAATTGATTACTGAAAGTTACAATTGTTTTCTAGTAATCACAATGGCACTGAGCTGTGTTCTTGCTAGAATTTGAGGGAGAATTTGTTTGAATTTTGTTGATTTCAAGAGAAGTTGTTTGCATTAATATTCTTACATTATATTCTGAAGGGAGGTTAGCTTGCTACAAGTCTTTAGTTTGCTACTCTCATGATCATTGTTTTTACAAAACCTTTTGCATCCTCTGCCTCTGTCAGTCACATGATCTTTCCCTTGCAGGTCGTAGCGGCCTGTCAAGACTCTCCTGCGGAGCCACGCTGCTAATGTGGCTCGAAATAACTGGAGTAATTCACTCTTTTGGGATTATGTGAGATGAAATATGCCCACTGTGCTGTCTCGAAACTGCAGAGCAGACCTTCTAAAACCAAAGTCAGAAACTGCCCAGAGCATTAGCAGGCATGCACAGTACACAGGACTCTGTGCTGCAGTGCAATTGTTTGTTCTACTACAAGCTAATGAGAGGAACAAATCAATGCCATATCTGCGCAGATATGAAAACACCTCAGGGGATTGTTAATTGGATCAATTTCTTACTAAATTGAGGAGACTTACTAATGAGGAAAATGTAGAACAAGTGGGTGTATGTTTATGTGTGTGTACTACATCCATTATTTCATTCAGTAACAAAACATTAATCCTTGTCTAGATGTGATAAATGTTAGCCTTTCACTGACGTTTTTTTCTCAGAATGACCCTAGAGTCAAACAACAGTTCTAGTGTGACGTGCTCTTTTCTCTGTTTGATAATAATACTGGTTCTTTCGCTTGACATTGAGGTTGATGGAACAAAAGCAGCTTGACTGTAAACAGAGAGGTAACCAGAAGCTGCAGAAGGCACAGAGTGTGTTTCTACCCCCACACCCAGCCACAACAACAGGTTGTCATTAAACAGACGTGGAATAAGGGCTAAGAAGAAAGTACAGTATATGTTATAGATATACAGTATATAGAGAGATGAGGGAAGACAAAAAGGCCAGTTTAAGGAGCAGAGAAAAAGAGAGAAAATAGCAGTAGAAGAGGAAAATGTTCAGGGGAGAAGATGATGGATGCTACAGTACTAAAGACACATGTGGTACAGAGGTGATAATTAGTTTAATTTCATAGACTGTATTATAAACTTCAGTGTGTTGCACTGAATGAACGCTGAATCAGATCCCATCAATGACACATGGTGTGATATATTACAATTGGAGTCTGGGCTCTTACCAAGTTTTACCAACTGCACCCCATTTGAGAAAGAAATTGCACAATATATGTCAACCAGGGCTGACGAAATACACCTTTCTGCCAACTCTCCCTGCGTATGACATCCTCAGTGAAGCTGGTACGTGAAAAGAAGCAGAAAATGTCACAGAGATTGCGTGTACCCATCTACATCCTCCCCGGGCCGACTGTTGCAAGAATGTTATGTTACTCGTAGTTTTCAGCTGGATGTTTTTCACACTTTGTGTAATGTGTGTCATCTGAATCTGAGTGCCCAGCCAGTTTAAAGTTTGGCACTTTCTTAAAACAAGGTATGCACACTGTACACAGAAGCAGCTCATTTGTGTTATGTATTTATTTAAAGCAGTTAAAAGATTTGTTTTAATTCTATTTTAATACTTCTAATACTTAATCCTCTCCCTACTTGTTGACAGAGTCATCCCTTTCTAGTCTGCACTCATGGAGATATATAATGTAAAGATTACAGTGACCAATAACTCTTTCAGTATGTATATGGCATTGTGTTAAGATAGACCAGATCCAAATCCATCCTTAAATCAATTTGCACTTCACACTGTGTTTTGATAGGGTTGCATTTATTAAAGTAACAGTGAAAGAGTTGCTAGATCATCAATCTGGGAAAAAACAAACAAACAAAACCCCACCACCATTAACAACAAATAGAAAGTCAGCCCATTGGGAAACTTGCCTCCTTTCATTTTGCTGACATTAGCTTTTCAGATTTTTATGGAAATGTTTTATTTTTATGGCGAGCCATTGTTTGAAAGTCGTATCGCATAATACATCCAAATCTGTTCCAATGACCTGCCCTGAGGAAAAAAGGGTACTTCTTCTTGTTCACTCTGCTTTGGCAATAAAACTACTTTAAATTCATTACAAAAATCCCCCCCAAAAATGACACGAAATCGATTTATACTGAGAGACATTAACATTCAAGCGTTAAGCTGCCACAGTTCTCTTCTGACTGGAAATAACGATAAAGTGCTTCAGTCTGAAACATAAACCTGCCATAATATTGATAAATCACAGTGACTATAAATATCAACTGTCTGTTAATGGGAAAGATGCACACATAAAAGCTTTGTTTTGTGCAGGCACATGTCAGCAGCTTGTACTGTGTCGGATTAATGCAGGGTGAACATGCAAAACAGACTTGATCGTTTATTAATATTCACGATGGCTTCTTTAACAGAATGACTAAGTGAGCATGTCGTGAAGCTCAATCCTCCATGTTTAGAAATGACCTATTATTTTAAAATTCACAGTGTTTCTAAAACAAGTAAATCCCATGTCTCCTGTAAGGTATCCATGTTTCCACAGGTCCACAAGTAGTTTTTCAAAGAAGCTCAAACTCACCATTATCATTGTCAACATGGTCTTGCTTGGCTCAAGTTACAACTACGGAGATGCCACAGTGTTGTCCAGCAACTTACAAATAATGTTGGCATCAAATGTCAAAGCTCGTAGTCCAGCAGCTAAACGGTGAGTGGGGATGTGATAAGGTGTGTTGCTGAGGTTTCGGAAAATGATACGCTCCTTTACTTCACTATGGCGTCCACTCCAGCTCCTGTTGTTTTAGAAATGTGAGAAAGAAGCGATAAATCCACAAGAGGACAACACGTGGCTGTGCTATTTCAAGGCATTTTTCACAGCTTTGTAACATCGAAGTCAAAATGTCACAAAAAACTAACAAGCCCAGAAAAATATGACTGTCAAGACCATCAAAAAGCATTTTAACCAGCTTTACAATAATCAACAGAACAGTGTTCACTCTAGTTATGGAAAATTAAATACTTTATATTTTCAATTTAAAGAAAGAACAATGGCTGAATTTCAAATAATAGCTGGGGTGAATAAAAGCCCGACTAAGGCCAGGGTGAAATTACCTGTACTATAATGGCTCATATGGTAAATTTAGCATGATGTACATTTCCACAACACTAATTTCTTCACTCTATTGCTCTGAGTTTCTCTTCTTAAGAAACTGCTTCGAACAGTTCCACGTCTCAATTCTCAGTGAAACCGAAGTTAAAGTGTCTGTAGCTTCAGTAATGTGATGTATGCTCTACTAGCTACGTTCAAGTGCTGTTTTATATGATGGGTGGGTTAGCTAGTCACTCAAATCACATTTGATAAGATAAGCTATGTCTGTATAGTATATGGTATAGTATAGCCTATTTAAACTGACAGATACGAGAGTGTTATCAATCTTCTCATGCAATTCTCTGCCAGACTGCTAATAAGCGTATTTCCAAAAATGTCAAACTATTGCTTTAACAGAAATAGTGTTCTCACTCATTGATTAATTACAGTCATTTGTTGTGAAGCTCAGCACGTCCTGCACAGATGTCTCTTAGTGCTGTGAAATGTACATTATACAGCATTTATCAAGATAACAGGTAAACATAGAGGAAGTAGTGAGTTATAAATATCAAAAAGCATCAGCAGTAAATAAAACAAAAGCAGATCAGAAAACAAGGTTTCTTACTAAAATATGATGAAATATAAAACAGAAATTAGAGAAAAAATGCCCGTCTCCAGTATAAGCCTGTTTCAAAAAATAAAAATTGGGTTAAGATAAATAAAGCTATTTTAGAATTTATAGCATTTTAAAGTCTCATGACTGTATTTTATACTGAACTGAGATCTTACATTGTTACATAAGGTAATGCAATGTACAATGCAGCCAGTCTAGTAACAGTACAAAGACACAAAGAACAAACAAAAATGCCGAGCTCTGTGATGAATGCTGTATGTAGTTTTCTCTCCTGCTTTGCTCCTCTGGTCTTCTCCACAAATGTTCCAATCAGAGAGGGAAGATCAGCAGTAAAGACAGGAAATATCAATCAATGAAAGTCCCATGTGGTCCGCTTGAAAACTCATAGTGATGACTGGCCATTCGTCACTGTCTTTGCAGTTAAAGGCGCACTGTCGAGGTCCCCAATAACCTCAATCTGGACGGGCTGCAGAAACAATACCACAGACACAGAGATTAGGGATACAATTAAGACAGAGAAACAGTTTCACTGATGAGCTTAACAACAGAAAACTTTGAAGTTATTGTTGAGGATTATAACCTGGGGCTCAGTTCTTTCCTGTCATAAATGATACATAAAGTGGGCTTCATCTCTGGAGGTCACATTTTCACACAGAAGAAAGGAAGACATTAGGGAGACAATGAGCAGAGCACTCTTGACAGAGATGATGGCACGCTGCAGATTTGGTTTGGGTATGGTCCTAAAGTATAAGTATAATATCACTATGAAACATGTTAAGTATGACTTTCAATAATAAAATTACAATGATACATTTATTTAAAGCAGAATAATTATATCTCTCTCTGTTTCCACCCTTCTAGTTTTAACATGAAAATATCGTCTTCTGCCTTCGTGCTGACTATACCTGCTGTAAAATGTAGTAACAGAGAAGAATTTATGTCTTTATTTACAAATTACATGGATCACATGAATACTGTTTGCGCAATACCTGAATGCTCTGCATTTTTCCATTCTGTGTGTGATCTCTGGGTGAGAAAATAGGATGGTGGTTTTCCTTGGGTGCCTTCTTTCTACCTCCCATCTGGTCTGTAGTGCCAACACCATTTGGTTTGTGGACGCAGAGCACCTTCTGGAAGCTCTGCTTGAAGTTGTCAGAGAGGAAGCCATAGAGGACTGGGTTGGCGCAGGAGTTGACATAGGTGAGGATGACCAGGAAGAAGTAGATTGCAGCGGTGGTTTTGCTCTCAGGGATGATATGAATCAGGTTGACAATGTTGGTGATGAAGAAGGGCAGCCAACAAAGGACAAACACCAACACGATGATCACCACCATGCGCGTCACCTTACGCTCCGACTTACGCCGCTTAGTCAGGCCTGCACGCACACCTGCTGACCTCACCTGAAAGTGAGATGGTTGATTGAAAAGGTTTTATGAGATTATGAGAGCAGAAAATACAAAAATTGAGTTAGACACCAATAAAAGCCAGAGGCCAGTTTTATTTGTCCCATTACCTTGATGACAATGAGCAGGTAGCAGAGGCAGATGACAACCAGAGGACCAAAGAAGCCCAGGATGGATGTGTAGAGGATGAAGACAATGGACCACAATTCACGCGGCTCAGGCCAGGTTATGTTGCAGGTGTTGAGCTCCTCTTGTACGTGTGAGTAGATTGTGACCGGCAGCACAATCAGAAAGGACACAACCCACAATATGCCATTGAAAATCTTGGCCACCTGTGGCTTCCGCCATTTGGCACTGCGAATAGGATGAACCACAGCCAGGTAGCGATCGATGCTCATCACCGTCAGGCAAAAGGTGGAGGCGAACTGGCTCATGGCGTCGGCAGTCATGCACACCTTGCAGAAGAAATCCCCATATGGCCAGTAGGAAAGCGCACTATTAGTGCCGAGGAAGGGAATCCCCAGAATGTAGAGTTCATCCGCCAAGGCTAAATTGAGGATGTACATGTTGGTTACTGTCTTCATCTTGGCGTAGCGAACCACCACATAGATGGCCAGCGTGTTACCCAGAAGACCCACAATGAAGACGATGGTGTAGACGACTGCGGTGACCACATCAAAGGGCATTGGCATGACCACCTCTGAGGTATTTTTGTAGGTGGGGTAGCTGGTGTGGGTCTGGGACGAAGACATGTTGTCATTCTCATATATCGATGTCCAATTGTAGCCATCCATGTTGAAGGAGGGAGCACTGGTGTCCGTTTGGATTACAGAAGGAAACAGCTCTTGAGAGAAAAGACAGAAGTTTACAGTTTATTTTATGGGATACTTAACAACAACCAAGGCTAAAACACATAGTTTAGCATTGTTGGTGTTCTAAGGTTCTGTGAATTTCAAATTATGTCTCCTTTTTGCACCATACACTCTCACAGCAACACATGGCACTCTGTGGGCAAGATGCCCATATTTACCAGGAGAGAAGAGAAACTTTCCACTGAATTGCCTGGGCAAGTGGCCAACATGCCATTACTCTTAATGGGAAGTTGCACTTAAGAAGAACACAACATTAGTTAAGCAGGTTTTAAGTACTGTCACTACCGTTGGATTAGATGTCTGTAAATCGGAAACAAAAACCTGCAGCCAAGTGGCAAGTAGCCCACACCCTCAAAGAGCCAGAGTGCTACAGTGATAAATATCCACGATGTTAACATTAACGCTGTTGAAGTGGGCCAAACACATTCAGCAAAACTTACTGATTNAAAAATGTGATGGTGTGCATGTTGAGCTGAAAATTGAATCACAATAAGTGAAGTACACAAAGACTCAAAGGATGACTTTAGTGACTGACCGTGCGGATGCTTGCTGTGACTTTGCTCTTGCATTCATACATTCATGCAGCTTGGGATAACAGCACATTTGAGCTAAAGCTGAAAACATGTTCAGCTCCAGTGGATGTGTCTTTGCCTAAAATGCCTCTGGATCTGCATCCTTTCACTGCCGTGCACATCTTTCCACTGTTTTTGCTGCATTCAGGTAACTTGTCACTTTGCCTTGTACAACTGAACGGGCAACATTTGCTACATTTGCTTTGTGTTTGATGGCCAGCTAAAGTGTTTGAAGAATGTTGGTCAACTTTAAGACATTTATCTAAATGAGGACATTGTCATCTTAACATTTTTATTTTATGTAGACTGTAAAACAATCAATTGTCTGTCAGTGGTGGAAGAAGTATTCAGAACCTTTACTGAAGTAAAAGTATCGATACCACACTGAAAATACTCCTAAAAGTCCGGCATTCAAAACCTTACTTAAGTATTTAAGTATTATCAGCAAAATGTTCTTCAAGTATCAAAAGTAAAAGTACTCATTAAGCAGACAAATGGCCACTGTCAGTGTTTTTGGATTAATATTACAGCTGCAATAATGTGTATGTTACATTTTACTGCTGTAGATGTTTAACTACTTTATATACTGTTGGGTAGTTTCATCTACAGCAATGCATCATATTCTATAAGATCATTATATATTCAGCTTTGTGATGATGCATTTTCCAGCTAATCCAAGAGGGTTTTTAAATAGTTAATTTATTTTAAGAAGGAGGATAATTTTCTCAACTCATAAAGGAACACTTAATCTGTCAGTTTATCAGAAAAAAATCACATTCAAAATCAACAAATTTGGAGATACATGGTTTTCAATGGACCGGAAGAGTATGTAAAATCTTCATCTGAAAAGTAACTAAAGCTGCCAGACAAATGTAGTGGAGTAAAAAGTGCAATATTTGACTCTGAGATGTAGTGGTAAGCATAAAGTTGCATAAAATGGAGATACCAAAGTGAAGTATAAGTACCTCGAATTTGTACTTAAGTAAGCCCACACTAACTAGGCTACTTGAATAAATATATTTTTCCACCACTGTTGTCTACTGATTGAAGAGTTATTATTATTTGCATTCTGCACTTCAATGTAAGAAAAAACTAGAATAAAAACAAAAATATCATGAGTGCAGCAAACTGTGAACTCTGTATCATGTTTTGTATGGTAAGGTATCCCTAATAGACATAAATGTATTATACAATACAAGTATAGCCTGGAAAAAGAGCAATGGCCAAATGGCACCCTAATAATTACTGCATGCTACCATTGTGAGAATTGCCACCTATACGTCCTCACCTGGCGCCTTGTGGGTGACCTAAAATAATAATACTTTTATAACCGCCAGTTGTGTCGTTACAACCCGAGGCTGTGACGATGTGTTGCACAAATAAATGGTTTGACGTGAGGATTCAGTGAACCGCGCTCCAAAACACGGGAATGACGCGCAGCCCGCAGCACGTTGTTGAGAAAACAAACACTTGGAGCCCCTGTCCCCTTCAGGCTGCACGAGGCTTTGACATTTTTGTCCACTAAACTATAATAACTATAGCCCAGAGTCACGAGAGCTATTTGAAGCATTCACATGCCTGGCTCATGAAATCTGAGTTTCATAAATACAACTTTAAGGCTCATAACATATAATAACGTTCCTCTTTTAGAAAATAAATGACTAGAATAAGATATGATAAAAAAAAAATACTTCACATTATATTTATACATTACATTATATATATGTTTTCTTGTAAATGTGCCCTACCTGTGCGCACCCGTGCGCTTTATCCTCTCCACTGTCGGGTGGCGTGATGCGCGTCTCCCGCAGTATTCGTGCGGTTTTGGAGCCGTGCACTTTCTCTGAGGTCAAAATCAGCTCTCTCGCTCTTTTCCCTCACACTTGACTTTCCATCCTGAGGCATTTTCTTGATGTCCGCGCGCTCAGACTCCCACAGTCAGATGCGCAAAAACCAACATTGTCTTTGATTTTTCCAGGATTTTCTCACAGGTCCGTTATGAAGGAAATCCTGCGAGTGAGGTGGTGGTGAAATGCGCTCCTAAGCTGATGAGGAGTCAGTCACAGGGTCATGTAGTGCCTCCAAGCACTGCCAGTATTTATGTGGACAACCCCGCCTTTGGATGTGAAAGTCCCACCCATGGATGTTTGTAGTCACCTCACAGCCAAGACCAGTTATCGTGTAAAAGCTTACATTTCTTTTATGGCCAGCCTTCCAGCCAATCATAAAGTGATACTAACTTTCTTCCTACTGTGTGTGTGTGTGTGTGTGTGTGTGTGTGTGTGTATGTGTGTGTGAGAGAGAGAGAGGAATGGAGCAATGCCCAGGAGTAGCCTGGGGAATAACTCACCTTGATGATGGCCCAGGGCACCTGACATGGAGGGAGGGAAATTAGGCTGAAATGGAAAAAGGCAGTGGAGAGAGGATGAGATTGCGCGTTGAGGGAGAGATTTGATGGTGATTGTCTGGGAAAGCTGCCTACTTTAAAGCCATTAACTTCATGTTGTTGTCATCCAAGTCAGTGCAGCGTTAACAACAAGCTGCCACACATACAGACACTCACTCACACACACAAACACACACACACACACTCACACACACACACACACACACACACAGTAAAGAAATGTCACACTCATGTCTGTTTTTGGTCTGGGGAACAGGTACAGGTGTGCACATGTGCAACCCAATGCACCAACATGCGTGTGTGTTTATAGTGTTGCATTTTCCATCAGTCTACAGCATCAAAGGGGGTTAAGAAAGGACAGTGGGAAGGTGGTGACATCTTAGTCTTTACGGGCCCAGTTTGACCGGTCCTAACCAGACCAGACGGGAAGATTTATGAGACTTGTGAGTGTATGAATAAACACCGTCACACAGCTGTGTATAAAGGCTTGCCCTGAAGGGACAGTGGTGTGTAGTGGCACTCAGGATGCCAGGATAATGATACGGCTCATTTACACTGTGTTTTCTCCAGTGCGGGCAACGCCAGCTCTCATGTTCAAGGTTACAACGTCAACAAAAACTCTTTTAAGCATGCACAAATCGGAGGAATACTCCTTTAAGTACGCCTAGCAACAACTGATGCAGTGTCATACAACGGCCCTGCAATACACCCTGTTTTCAGTCTACTCTAAATGGGGTGGACACAATATTAGTATTATATTACTCAGTATTTCAGTATTAAACTGTATCGGATGTACTGAATAAACTGCAGAACCACAGGCTGACTGCACAGGGATGTTGCCACAGTGTAGTCGAGACGGTAACATTTTCTTTAAGTTCCCTTTTAAAGCAGCTCATGCAATTTTCCCCAATTTTTTGTGTCCCTTAATTGTCCTTAAACGCCTTTTATCTTGTTTTGCTTGTTTCATATTCCGTTAGTGTGTTTACATTCTTATTCCATTTGCTGCAGTGATCTAATTTCCTCGCTTAATTAGTTTAATCTAAACTAATCTAAAGAATAAACTGCTCCACTGTGTTCACCACATGCTCGGTGCGCAAGTCATCAGTGGTGTGAATCACCAAATACTGCTGTGGATGGGATTGTAATAATAATGCCATCAGCTGAATGCACATATACTGTTTTAAAACTTCTGCAGTTTTAGCTGTAAGTCAGAAAAAAGTACCTTTATCTTTCTATTATATTCTGTTTACAGTTAAATCTGAGTTCTGATTGAATGAGCAGTAAAGTGCTTCCTTGTAAACTACTGTGCAGTGTTACACATGCTGTAGCTGTACATTAAGAAAACATACAGTAGTGCACGCCCAGTACTCTGTATCTTCCAATCAGAGTACTTGGCATGTACTTTTTATTTGTAAAATTTGTAAAATGTTCTACTTTGCATTTATTTGACGTGATTTTGTTGTTGTTTTAATTTCAGTTCACTTCAGGTCTGTGTCTGTTGTCCAGTTGTTAGAATATAAGAGAATCAGACAGCTGTTGGACTCACCAGGATTACATTTAAAATGAGAGATGAATTGTTTTTTCTGCAACCAGTCCTGCTCTTTCTTCTCGCTTTCTGTCTTCCTCTTGCTCTGATGAGTCACTCTGGCTTCAAGCAGTTTGCATGCACCTCCTGCCTTTCTATATCAAGCCTCCCCTCTGTGGGCATGTGCACGAGATCATATCAGAGTGGTGTCTGTCAGAGACTTCGTCTGGTCGATGACAAAAAGCCGGCAGGGATCGATCGGAGAACTCTCTCAAAGTAACAGGAGTGCGACTCGTGTGTGTGTGTGGTCCAGAGAAGGTCTCGACCAAGCTGAATCAATACTCCACCTCTGATCATCAAGAGGAGACAGAAAAGTGTGTTTGTGTGTGTGTATTTGTGTGTGTGTGTGTGGAGGGGACGGTTGATTGGAGGAGAAAGAAAGAAAAGAAGGAGGAAGAAACAAACGAGATGATGTCCAAAGTGGCGACTCGGCGGCTGATGAGGTCAGAAAATAAAAGATTAAAAATATACGTGGACAGAATGTATCACTAACAATATATCAGTCTCTCCCTTCACAGTCGCCTGTGCACGTCACTTCTGTCTACCTGACCCTTTTCTGCTTCTTAGCCACGATGTACAGTATTTGAGATGATCTGTCTGTTTGGAAAACCTTGTTGACACACAGCAGACATGGGTGAGCCCGCTTTTAAAGCTTTTATGAGTTTCTCTACATCCATGTAATATCATTTAACGTAGTTTTAATTAAGTTTTATAATGTAGGCTGGGCTGTCTGTTGTTGTGGGGAAATAGCTGTCCTAATGGAGCCAGCTAACAAGGCCACTTATTTGCTTAATGTTGTTTACTTTCTGCCTTAATTGTCAATTAAAATGGGCCAAGAAATGATTAAGTGACATCAGGAAAGGCGTGTAGATCCACTTCTGTTAGAATTGTGCCTGAGGCAGTTAATGCTGCTTTTTATCTGCACACAGACTCCAGATGGAGCTGTTGACTGCGGTGGATAAGCAGGGAGGCACCATCATCATGCTGCTAGTTCCATTAGCATGATACAAGCTAACAGAGGCTGACAGAAGCCCACGTGTGTTTGAAGGATCATTATTTTAAGGATGTATCAGTTTTTTTTTCCACAGTTACAAGACAACATACCAGAATCAGAGTTTCAGCTTTTCAACCGGCACACAAAGTGTTTGTCTGCTAAACTCCAGAGTGAATGAGCGAAAGCAACAGCACCAACAATGTTCGCATGTTTTAGTTGTTACCATTTTGTAATATCATCTGCAGTTCTGCTGTTCTGTGAGGGATGGGAGGGTAATCAATAACTTTAACAATAAAAAGGACGGAGTTGCAGATTTTAGCAGCTTCAGTGGAATTTAAAGAGATCCTATCACTGTTCCCAGTAAAATAGTCTTTGAAAAAATTAGTATCTGAATAGAGGAATATAAATAATATAAAGGGTTAATACCTTGGAGCAGCAGTTTGATTTAAAATCTGTTACATTTTAATAACTTCTCTATGACACTATGTTTCATGGTTGGTTTCTGAAGGCTGTATTTTTTTTCCAGCGATTCCACCGTTATTCCCATCACCCTGCAGACTGTCGCTACGGGCTACCAGTTACTATTTGTGGTCACTGATACAAAGTGGGGTGGTGACTCAATCATGGATACTCCTTTTGTGGCTTCCCTTTGGCTACGTATTGTCGGGTTAGCCAACATCAGCCATGACTGAGCCGTGTTAATTGTATGTGGAAGACAGAGTTACTGTAGTGTGATTTGATTGCTGAAGGATTTTTCATCTTTTTAAAATCAGTTCAAAAATATATCTGGGGCTGAAAGAGAAAGAAGTCCTTATAAACTCAAATGTGCAAAAGAGAGCAATAGAGAAATGTTTTGTTTCCCCACCAAGATAATTTCCACACAGCACACATACAGATGCTAAATAATACAACTAAAGAGAACTAAATCAAATTTAAGTTACTATAAGTTTGAGCAAAACAGATAAATTATAGTATTTTTTATTGCAACCATTAAACTAATCCAGTTCACTTGATATTGGCCTTACAGTTTCACCGTCACACCTGGGATTTATTAAAGGCTTTGGGAGGATATTGGGAGGAATTTGCTGTTATTCATAATTGTGACATTTTAGAGAAAAATACATTCCTTTTGACTGAACACTGACCTGTATTTTATTCCAGCTAATGTGAGTTTTCTAATTAGGCCCTAATTTACAGGTCAGTAACTCCTAAGGTCCTCGACTGTGAACGGAAAGCAGTGCTGCTGTGTTTTCCTTCTGATTTCACTTATTAAATCCAACAGGATAATTGGAATCGATAGAGCAGTTTGAAGAACTATTTTAAAACTTCAAGACAATACGGATTAAATATTCTCCTGGAAAAGAGTCCCCTAATTCCCCTAAAAAATCCAAACTGAACATCACTCAAACATCAAAGCCATTCTTTTAGAGGCTATAAAAATCTTTGCTGAACTGCAAAGTTTGAAGGCATTTGAGTTCACAATTATGTTTCTTTTTTCATTCTGCTAATAAATTGTAGTACTTAATATTCCTGCTGGCAAAGCCCCTTTGTACTTTGCCCTGAGGGGCACATCAGAGGAGTTAATTAGGAAAGACCGAAAGGCTTTATTACCAAAGTAAACTGATATGACAATCATAATTATAACTTGTCAGGACACTGCTTTTTAAAGTAGTTCCTGGGTGGATGTGGGAAGCATTTTCCAAAAAAAGACATGTTGTTAAGCATTTAGGCAACGTTTGGCTTTTACAGAAGTGACAGTGTCAGCCTGTATTTAACCCCCGTGTCTGCACAAAGGGGACAGAGCTCAAAATAACCACTCCAGAAATCAGGTGTGTGTACATGAGAGAAAATAGATTATAATGGCACTTATGTATCGAGGTGAATAAATGTGTTACAGAGCTGATGAAAACAAGACTAGGTCAGAACCTAGTATATGGCTGGACCATGTATGGTCAATATGGTATATTGTGGCCAAATTGTTACAGGCATAGTCAGCGGTCTTGTCTATAATGTGAATTCCTGGATATTGAATGTTCATCTGCAATTTTCTTTAGTGGAAATATTTGTTCTTAAAGTGTACTGAAGTAGCATTGCATGACATGGTTAAGCTAAATTTGACTGAAACATTTTTAGAAATGTTATAAAGTTTGAGAAGTTCATAAATTCAAAAACTATTTAACGCCCTGCTAGTGCTACCTTCGTATGTGAGAGCTCTGATAAACAAATGTATTCTTTGATTCTGAAACAGTAGCCTTATGTTGTTATTTAGCCTTTCTGAGGCTATTGCATGGTTAAATCAATGAATTTTATTGATTGTAATTTTAGTGGTTTCACACAGTGGTGGAAAGTAACTAAGTACATTTACTCAAGTACTGTACTTAAGTACAATTTTGAGGCACATGTAGTTGTACTTTACTTCAGTAATTCTATGTTAGGGTATTTTATACTTCTACCTCTGCTTCTACTTTAACAGTTATAGTGACTAGTTACTTTTCAGATTAAGATTTTTTTATAGTTCATAAAAGTTTATAAAAGATGCATTATTATAGATTAAACCACCCAATAGTATATAAAGCAGTTAAAAATATCTCCACCTCGACCAACTACAAATTTAAGTACAGCTTGCATAATTAGACATCATTAATGATGATCCAATAATATTATAATATAACACTGACAGGGGCCATTCTGCAAAACATTTTTTTTGATTCTTTGAGTAGTTTCTGTTGCTAATACTTTTACTTTTTGAACAGAATACATTTTGAATGTATTAACTTGTGACAGACTGAGAAACTAACTTCCACAAACTGCTTTACTACAGCCATCCACAGGTCATCCAGCACAGCTTTGCCAAAGTCTTCCAGGTTTTTCAGGTATGGTTTCCCCTCCACAACGCCTCCCCACTCACATGTGTAACTATGACAGAAAAACAGACAAGTGAGCTCAGCTAAAGCACTTAAAATAATGTTTTAGTGGTTTCATTATACAATGCTAAATGCCACTTTTTCAAAAATATTATACTTCACCAGTCAATACTGAAACAAGACTAGGTCAAAACCTAGTATATGGCTGGACCGTGTATGGTCAATGTGCTATATTGTGGCCAAATTGTTAAAGGCATAGTCAGCGGCCGTGTCTATAATGTGAAATGTTGGAAATGTTCATCTGCAATTTTCTGTAGTGGTCGCAGTAATATTTGTTCTTAAAGTGTACTGAGGTAGAATATCACATGACATGGTTAAGCTAAAAAAAATGTTATAAATGCAGTTGCAAGAACAAAACTTTCCACTCATATCAGATGTTTGATTTGAAAGAGAACTTATTCTAATTATAACTATTCTAATGATCTATTAATTCCCTGCTCTTTCATTCGTTTCTATCTGCAGGATGTCTCTCGTTTTTCTGACTTCTGAGTGTTTTGTCAGAGTGGTTGAAGAGTGGTTAAACTTTGCGCTGTGTCTCCCTCTCTGCACAGCTGATTTCTTGTTTCTCTCCTACTCTGCTCTGTGCTGGACTGTTAGCATCTGTAACCATCTTCTCTGCTTCTCACAGCAGCAGATTTTACCTTGTTTGACAGTTTCATTCCCTCATGGTGAATATCAGGTATCGTCTCTGTGCCATCTGTGCGCATATGATGTACTGTGATGCTCTATTGCGCTGTGACGCATTGACAGAGTGTGGACTGGTTATTGTTTCACGTGAACTGGGTGTGCGTTTGTGCGATTCTCAAGTCAAGAGTGTCCTGATCTGAAATAAATATTCATTCTTTTGATCAGCTACTTCAATGGAGTGTGACTATAAGCTGTAAAACAGGAATAACAGTGGTAGTACTGGGTAGTGTAGTGTTTGTCAACTACACACTGCTTGGGCGACGGTGTCGTATACGACATCCTACATATCTCCAGGACGCTGCAGCCAGAGACCGGAGAGCAAACCGTTACCGTTGTAATCCAGCCTTGAACTGCGGTGTCTTTTTGGAGACTTTGTAAAATAAGTCCATAATGATAACTCCAACACTGATTGTCTGCTGTGATTATTTATCGATTTCTCCGTGTTGAAAACAGCTGTTGTTAGCCGTCCATTAGCAATCCCATGATGCATTGGGTTGAGTCTGTCAACCAATCAGAAGCTGTGTTCCTGACTTGACGACCAATTACAGACAGTTTCTGACTGGGGTTACACAGTCACAAATAGGCTACCTATATAGGTAACGTTAGTTAATCAATCCCATTCAAAACTCCACACGGTATGGCGGCGATGTAAGGGTAGACTGCTCATTCTCCTGTAATACTTAAATTGGCACTATCCACCCGTAATACTAGCGTTAGTTTTAGAGGGCGGCGCCTGTACTCATAGTGAACGTATGTAACTAACGTTCCCGCCTATTCATTTTGAAAGAGCAACGGCCAATGAGGAAACTCCAACAGTCGACTGACCAATCGTGTAACTTCATCACTCACTCACTCACTCAGTCAGTCACTCACTCACTCAGTGACAGACTTTTGCATTTGTCGGGCTGGCCCTCTGCGGTCCACAGATTAGATCTAACAAATACTACTTTTAAAATAAAAGTCTTTTATGAGAAATATTCTAAAAGTACAATGAACTATTGTTTTAAATACCACAGCTTCAGTGCAGCAGGGATGTGACCGACATGACTCACTTTTCAGTGACCTTGACTTCACTGGTCCGGATCCTTCTCTTCAGAGAGGCCATTTTAGACTCAGCCTCCTTTGATTCAGGAACAAAGTCAGATCTCCAAGCCACCGGAACGGCTCTGAGAAACAACAGAGAAAAATTTAATTAAAACATTAAATATTTTAATGGATTTCCNAAAAAAAACCCCAACATGTTGGCAGATTCACACACACACACACACACACACACACACACACGTTTTTCAAATATAAGGTGTATTGATTTTTTTTCTCCTGACACTCTTGAAGTAGAGCCAACTAATTTGCAGTGATTCATTTTCACGAGTTCCTCCTCTGATTGCTGCACAGTTGAATCAAAGGCCACTAATCAGAGTAGAAGTTTAATAGACGATAATGACCACAGAAAAGGAAACAGAGTAGCTGTGAGACCGAGTGACTCACACGCTGTTAGACTTACAACTATGGTTATCCGCTGTGCTCACCTCAGTGGATCACAGCATGCAGCTAGGCAAGGATGTCGAAAGACTGCTCAGGTTTCAGGGCCATGTATGTCATTAAACTGTGTTGTTTCTGTGTTGGCGTGTGATAGTACGATGGGATTTCCTACATACACTATATACATATACTGTACATGCAGAATATCAAGGATGACCAAAGATGAGGAAAGACCTTGCTACCACTCTCTACATCCAATGCATATGAAAACTAATGTTCACTTCCGGCCGCTTTTACAATATCTCACAACCACCTCTAACAAAATTAGATTTGCATTTATGATACACGTTGGCACTGTGCTCTGGTGTTTAAAAACCTACCTAAGCCTGATGGGGTTGATAATTGAAGGTCACATTTCGTAACTTTAAAAGACCATAATAACCACGCCAGAAGCCCAATTTTGCTGGAACCTGAGGGGTGATGCATCTTGTCAGTCGGTGATTGTCCCAAAGGGCATCCACATTATTTTTTGGGAGGATGAAATGCACACTCTTTTAGGTAACAGAAACCTGAGGTGACTTTTAAAATGAGTCAGAGGCTATTTGGTAATAAGGAGCATTAAATTTAAAATCTACCTGATATACAAGCAATGTGTTATGCTTGTTGCTGATAACTGAAGTCAAGTAATTTATTCAGGTCTCTTCCTGGCATAAAATCAGCCATGTAAATTCATTATATTTAGAAAATTGGTATAAATGAACTGAGGAAAGGAGGAAAGTTTATTACTTTTTATTTTATTGGTAATGCCCTTGAAATAGCTGGACATAGTCTAGCTTTCCTTTTCAGTGAGCACACCACATTACAGACCCAAAGATGCTAAAATATATGGTACCCACATTATATATTGAAAAACTTCTGACAGACAGTGTATTTGTCACAGTGGCAGTAACATGTAAAACAATTTCGACAATTAAGAATAAGTTAGCGGTAAAGCATATTTAGAGATTATTTAAACACATTTATTTTTTTGATATGTCTTAAATCAAATTAGTAGAGAAGTTTCATTTCTCTACTGATAGTGGTAAATACTAGTAAAATCATTGTCAGACAGTTTTTCCACCATTAGTCTCTCTTCAGATGACAGTGAGAGGAGGTTGGAGGGATTAACATACAGCACCTCTTTCCATAGACAACACTTCCCTTTGTTAAGTCTTGGAGATCCTGTCTAACCTGTATATTAAGATTAATAAGATTAAGATTTCAGAAAATCGGCCAATGGTTACAGTGGTTTGGAATAGTATATATAATAGTGACAGCAAATTAAAGACACAGGAAACATGCGGAAATATAATAGCTGATATATGTGTAAAGTATGTATAATATACTGTGTGTAAAACTAAAAGAACAACAAAAAATGTCACTTTTCCAGCTGTTCTGTAGCTGCAACCCCATTTGACATGGCACATGGTTAGTTTTTATGTAGATTTTTTCACCTGAAGTGGATGAGACAACATCTATTGTTGAATGCATTTTTGTCCCTTGTGTAATATGAATCAAAGCAGACTCCGCTGTCTGCAATTTATTGCCGTGTCTGACACATAGAGACTACTGACTTAAACGTGGTCGGCTTTTCTGACAGACTGACATGAGAAGAAAAGCAAAATTTCCACGCTCCAGTTCCTCCATTTGACCCGAGTTCACTCACAGAGATTGGTGTGCCAGGTAGCACAATAGCTGTGGGATTACAAGTGAGATTTGGCTGATGTCCTTTTAAGTTTCCAATCGGTTAAAAAAGAAAAGAATGAATTGACGTCATACTTTCTAGCTTTCCACCACTGCACACCACACCACTGAGGAAGAAAAGAAGCTGAAAAAAAAAGAAAGATAACACCTTGCAACAAATCCAACTCCATATGCTGCAGCTGCCTGTTGATTAAAAGGATTTTCTTTTTTACTTTTCCCACACATCCTTCCAGATATCTGGCTGTCTCTCTCCTCCCTCTCCACCTCTATCTCATCAGTCTCTGTCCTTGGTGTGTCTCTCTCTCATTTTTTGTTTTTATGCCACTAGGATTAAAGAAACACATTTCACATTTTTGCAAATACTCTTTTTGCTCTTTGCTGT
The DNA here is from genome assembly GCA_003416845.1 of Oplegnathus fasciatus. Taxonomy (NCBI): domain Eukaryota; kingdom Metazoa; phylum Chordata; class Actinopteri; order Centrarchiformes; family Oplegnathidae; genus Oplegnathus; species Oplegnathus fasciatus. The sequence continues at coordinate 830,038 of NTHP01000191.1, read as the reverse complement.
CTTGTGGAGATTTTGATGAGAAGATTGATACCACTCTCATGTCTGTACGATAAATATGAAGCTACTGCCAGCAGCTGGTTAGCTTGGCTTAGCATAAGGACTGGAAACAGGGTGAAACAGCTTGCCATGCTTTGTATGACGATAGCAAGATCCTCCAGCACCTCTAAAGCTCACTAATTAACATGTCATATCGCGTGTTGTTGTGGTTTTACAGGGCTGGACTATTTCTTGGCCAGGCGCAGTTACTTCCTGACTTATTTACCCTATGGATATGAGACTTGTATCAATGTATCAACTCTGCAAGAAATCGAATAATCGAGTATTACCCAAAATGTCAAACTATTCCTTTAATCAGCAAGCTGCAGTGCCCACAAATGATATGATGACAAGTATGAATGTGAAAACGCACACAGATTCACATGCGGCACAATTTGACTATAAGCCAGTGTAATAAACTAAAGTAAGAGCTCAGTATTATTACCTGCACTGTGTGATCACTCTTTGTGTATCAGGATCCAAAGTTCTACCAGGTTATTTTTTATTTTTATGACAGTGATACTACAGTTTTAATCATTAACTAACTCTACTTCTTTCTCCACACTATACTGGGCAGCCAACATTTCATTATTGTAATCACTGAACAGCATTAGCAGAATATATATAATACATTCAGCAATAACAATAAATAACAACAACAGAATGGCTCTGGCACAGTATAAAACTCTATCCAAATCCTTTCTGGTCACATTAATCCAAACCCAGGACACATTTTGTTCTCAGTTAGTTTTGGTAAGCAGCAGCTTCACTCATTACTGACACAGAACACAAGGCGTATAGAGTAGGCAGTGTCCACGGTGTAAACAATAAAGTTGAGGATCGTCATGAAGGTGACCACCACCAGTTTATCCCAGGAACAGTGGTGGCCACAGGTACTGGGTCTCTTACCGGTGCGGAAGCCATACAGTGGCCAGATCACCATAGCTGTCATATACATCACTGCTGCCAAAATATTATAGATGATCACCAGCTTTTCAAAGGAGAATGGGAAAAAGGAGGTCAGCTGTCCGAGGGTGAGCAGGATTATGAGGATGGCAAAGATGAAGCACAAGGAGTACACGGCCACGCACCACCGCATTCCTGGGTAGCTGGAGTACTCTTTAATCTCCAGGGACGTGAAGATGAGACAGGCGAGGAAGATCTCCATCATCTTCATTATGCCGGGCAACGTGGAGAGGAACCCGTTGTTCTGCCCACTCGGACGAAGGTGAGTCAAGGCCACTTCGCCTGCATACAACCCAAAACACACCCAGGACACCACGGAGGCGCCGACCTGGTGGGGGCAATTCTTGCAGGTGAAAAACGTGGGGTAGATGATGGAGGTGGCAAGGCACATGAGGCTTGCCAGCATTGCAAAGGCAGCGGTGAAGTCATCCCAGGCGAAAGGTAATTTTTTGTTGACAGTTGTGAACTCCAGGATGAGAATGAGAAAGGTGAAGAAGAAGCAGAAGCACCAGGTGAACATGCACCACGGCCAGTAGGGAGATGAGCTATCTTCCTTTGTATATACCGTTGCCACCAGGCTAAAACACATACAAGTGAGGATGGTCGCCATTGTTCGCATGATGCCCACAGGCTGGGTGAGTGACCGCAAATCCACCTGGATCATGGCTGGACAGGATGAGTCTGTTTGACCTTAAAAAAAAGTGTGTTGCTTTGTTTACAAAGTCAGTTGATTCTCAGTGCATCCCTCAGTACAGCAAAGATCCCGTTGAAGAAATCCATATAGGCAAGAGCCAGAGCAGGTGTGTTCTTTGAAACTGAAACTCAAAAGTGTGGTGGTGTCTATTCAAACAGAGCATCCTGGGCTTATCTGAGCAGTTTATGGCCCCTGTTTCACTCCACCGATTGGATACTGGTTGAGTGTTATCATGGTCACCTCACAACACGCACACTGGACTCTGGTCCTCAGCACAAGCCTTGTTCAGAAGCTAATCTCCAACACAGTGATGGGGTGTAGGTCACACCCTGAGGTAAATCGCTCTTATCCTGTCCTTGAGTTCACCTGATTTATTGTTCCTGGGTTGTACAAAAAGGAGAGTTTGAAGGAGGGGCAGCTGTTTTCATGGATTTTATGGAGTAAAAATTATATTTCAGGAGCTAAAAAAGTTCAATATTGAGCATTTGTATCTTTAATAAAGCCCATTTTTTAAAATCTGTCTTCACACAAAACAGACAAGAAACTACAGTATGATGTTTTAGTGTTTTTACTTTATTGATGTGATGATATTTCCTTACATCAGTGTTTACACTGCCCGTAACCAAAAGAAGTACACGCATGTGTTGTAAAATGGATATAGGATTTTATTCTACCGTTTCTTCCTCTCCATCCCTCTCCATCTTTTCTTTTCTTTCCTCCGCTGGTTCTTTTTCTCTCTCCCTCTCTCTTTATTTGTATTTACAAGATCATTATAACATCCACCCCTGAGTCTCCATTTTGACTATATTGAGAGAAATGCCCCGGCTGGTCAAAGGTTATGTAACTCTCAAGACTTCTCATGCTTGTTACTGATATCATTAAGATAATAAAACCAGGCTTTAATCCTGACCGACCAATGGCTCGCTTGCTTTCGTATTGTTAGAATATGTGAACCACCTCTACTCTCGTTTTTTTTCCTTTCATCATTAAATGTGGCAACACAGAGGGTTGAATACATTTTGTGACAGTAAGAGGTTTGTTTAAACAGTTTTCATTATAGATTAATCTAATGATTATTTTTCGATTGAGTAATCTATGAAATGTCAAAAAAGGGAAAAATGTCCATGATACCTGCCCAGAACCCAATATGATGTCTTTAAATGTCTTGTTTTGTTTGATTGAAAGTCAAAGACAGTGATAAATGACAAAATAGCAGAAAATTCTCACATTTTTTCACTGTTCTGCTTGAAAAATTACTGAAACGATTCATCGATTATCAAAATAGTTGCTGATTATTTTTCGGTCAAGCGACTATTCGATTAATAGACTCTACATCTAGCTCTGCATCAGGCACATGTGTTTTAGCATGTGAGTTTGCTGTGGCTAATGACAGAAAATATAAATGGCAGACATGTTTGCCCTCCTCTCTTTCATTCCCACTCTCTCTCTCTCAGTGCCATTATAGAAAAATGGGAGTGGAGTTGTAAGATTGAAACCTATAACTGCTGTGTGTTTCAGGGTATGCACACTTTGACACACCTTTGCAAACATCCTTTGAGAAGGATAGGGTGTGTCCCACTGTACCTATTTAACCATTAAACAGGTTATTTAACCATTAAACAGGTTATTCATTCATGAGCCATGCATTCAGTCATGATTGTAATTTGTTACCGAGGTGCTAAAACAACCAAACAATAGCGACACCTGTGGTGATGTAAGCATGCACAATAACCCCACACTCTTATCACATTTTATTCATATTTCACATGCTCACTCACGCGCTCTAAATAAGTTTACAACTGAGACTTACACGTTCATTTAAATGCTGTATCAAAACAAGATAATTAATAAGGATCAGATGAAAATCACGGAAGAAGAAAAAGGGAAAGAGAAAAGATTGGGATTACATCACCCTGAAGTTCAATTTCACAGTCATTTGTCCTCAGAGAATGCACAACACAACCACAGTGTGTTGGGGTCATCATGAAAACAACAGTGACATAAAATATGTTTGACAAAAGTTGTACCATTCTCCTACTCATGTTTGATCTTTGAGCTCAAGTGGATTTCAAAGATCTCCAACAGCTGAAATATGAGACTCATTTGCAACCTACGTTCTGCTGACGAAGAAGACCAGCCTGCAAGAATAAGCAGTATCCACAATGTAAGCAACAAGGTTGAAACAGGTCATGAAAGAGATAACCACTAAATTATTCCATGTACATAATGTTGAGCAGTAGCTTGGCCTGGGATTATCCTTGAAGCTGTACAATGGCCAGATGACCACAGCTGTGATGTACATCAACACTGCCAACACATTGCAGCCTGTCAGGACTTTGTCAAACGGTGCGGGGAAGAGAGACAGAAGGCGGCAGATGGTAAAAATGATGACAATGAGGGCAAAAATGAAGCATATGGAGTAGACAGCAACGCACCACTGGAGCCCTGGAAACTTAGAGTACTGGTTGTGGTCCAAGCAGATGAAGATGATGCAGGCCACGAAGGCCTCCAGAACCTTGAGAAGGCCTGGGACTGTGGACAGAAATCCGCTGATCTCGCCAGGTTTAGCCCGGGTCAGCCCAACCTCAGTGGCGTACAGGATGAAGGCCAGACAGGAAGTAACGGTGGCACCGATCTGTTTGCCGCAGCTAGAGCAAGTGAAGAAGATGGGATAGATGATGGATGCTGCCAGCACCTGTATGAGAGAAAGGTCAAAAGTTGGTGTGGAGAGATTCCTTCTTTAAGATATTCTCTAGCTGTTATTTAACTTTTTCTTGTGCATCACTCACAGTTGAACCAAGTGTGGATTATGAGAACATTTAAGAACCATATTGCATTAATCTTTTAGCACCAGTAAATAGTAAACATGCATATCTATAATAATGTCATGATGGCATAATGTCAGTCAAACATGTGATTATCATTGCCTGTTTTGGGGAGTTGTGGCTTTAACAGCTGTGGCTATATAAATAAAGGATAATTAAAGCTCCAATAAGGGGCTATTTAAGCTTATTAATTGAATATGCTGTTGAAGTGTTTATGGAAATAACAGCTTTTGTTACTCTAATTTTTCATCAAATTGTAGGGATGCCAAAAGCAGCATGAACCTAATGAGACCTCTTGCAATTTCAAGAATGTAGACCTATAACCAGTTTTTGTTAATAACTAAATTGGGAATGAGACTAAAATGATATTGTGTTATGTAGTGCAGGGGCGTTTCCAGGACTTGAGGACAATGGGGGCTTAGCCCAGACCTCTGTAGAGCGGTTCAGGGGGATCCTGGCCCCGGAATTTTTTTTTTGATAAACTAGCTCTATTTTGATGCTTTTTTTATGCACTCTGGCACCTTATTTACATTCAAAGTACATGTCTTAGTAAGTCAAAAACTGTCCACATGAATTATGAATTTTTTATTGTTATACATTTTAGTAGTTGTTAGTAATTAGTATTGAGTAGAAACAGAATACTTCACAACTGCCGTCATTAAACACTTATTGACTAAAGTTGGAAAAACAATTAAATGTAGGCCTATTTATGTTAACATTATATTTATTGCAATATTAAAAGGGTTTTCTTTCACACACACATACACACAATTTTCAGATAGGCCTACAGTCCATGCAGTGTAGTGTGTGCACTGTCTCATCTGCTGCTGTCTCTCTCTCTTCTCTGTCTCTCCATTATTTGCTGCTATCTCTCTTTCTTCTCTCTCTCTCTCTCTCCATTATCAGCTGCTGTCTCTCTCTCTTCTCTCTCTCTCTCCATCATCGGCTGTCTGTGTGTCTGTCTGTCTGTATCTCTCTTCGGTTTAGTTAGTTTTGGAGCCACATCGTAACGTAAAGTAAGTTATGCAACATGAAGTTTGTAAAATAATTATCAAACGAGAAAAAAACCTGCTAAAGGAAAATGAAAGTATGCTGTAGGATCAGACTAGTACGGCACCCACCATTAGAGTAGCCAACATGGCAAAAGCGGTGGTGAAGTCGTTCCAGGAGATGGGCAACTTAGCACTGAGGCTGGTGAATTCCAGGAATAGTATGAGGAGGGTGACACAGAAGCAGAAGCACCATGTGAACATGCACCATGTCCAGAAAGAGAAAGTACTGTGGCCCACCGATGCCACCAGGCTGAAGGAGATACAGGTGAAGATCACCTCCAGTATCCGCACAATGCCCACGGGCACCGTCAGTGTGCTGAAGTCCAGCGTAACCATGGTGATTGTAATCCTGTGGCTCTGGACAGATATTTAATTAGATGACCGCTCACCTATTCACCAGCTTGTCTCCTCTATCCTTGTTGATTTAATATTTTTTCTTATGTTTTTTTTTTAAATAGCTCTTTGGTTTGTCAGTTCCAGCCCCTCGTCCTGTTAGTGCTGCCTGAATGTCTGTTACGGAAACAGAAGTAAGGTGACTGTGGAACCTTCGGCCGCTCCCTTGCTGCCACCCTATCAGACCTTGTACAGAGTGTGTAGGGGGACAACTGTCTTTTGTTCACTTCTGTTTGCTTATTAGTTGTGTGCATAAGGCTTGGTCAGTAAAAGAATTCTGATATATTTACAGCAGTTGTGTATAACAGGAACCGCACCCTATGACCTTGTCACCCTGTTGCTCATCCATTATGTTTGCTAATTTAGTGGCATGCCCCCCCATCAGTAGTTCAAATATGTTAATGTGTAACAGGCTTTAGAGGAACTGGACCTGAGAACTACAGTAGAAAATATTTGTCTTTCATTGGATAAAAGATGTAAGCGTGAGATACTGCAAAGGAAACAAGAGTCAAGATTTAAGATAAATATTTTGGTTTTTAAGACTAATCCACTACGAGCTATAAATTACTGTTCCAAATTAAAACCAGTCTACTGCCAAGTGTTACAGACTGACGACTGCTAACACACAAACAAGCATCTTTAACAGCTTCCTCTGAAAGTCGTCTCAATGAGCTGTTTTACTTCTAAATGTGAAATAAATCCATTAAGGGAGTTCTGAATCAGGCTCTTATCTCAGGCAGAATAATTGGCTTGTGTCAAGATATATAATGGAGACATGCAGATTAAACAAGTCCTACAAGTGTTCTTAAAAAAACCTGGGGGAAAGAAAGCAACATTACCGTTAATACCGTTAGTAGTTTTGATTAATTTTTGAGTGCACTTAATAATAATAAATGTCGTAAGTGTTTTGATGTGTTTCCCTTTCATGCCAACACTTAAAATGGGAAAGTGGACATAATATTGTTATATAAGATTATCTCAGTTTGGACTGAATTTCGTTAGATGAAGGTAGGGTGCAATGGTTAACCAATGGGGTAGTCCTCCTCATCCCTCCACCCTACAAACACTGAGGACCCATCCAAAAGCAAAACCACCATCAAAACGACTTCTGAGATTTTTCCGTTGAGCGTTCCTCACGTGTGAGTACAATACTCACTGTTTCTGTATATCATGTTGTTCAGTATAAAACACATTCTGCTTTTGTGAACAAACACAGTTTATACAGCTAGCCTACAGTTGTTAATGTTTCTTAAAATTAGAAGACTAGCAAACACTATATTTAAGATAATTTCTTATCATGCTGATAATAGAGGCTTTCCGGGCATGGCACTGCAGCCACAAAGGGAAAGATAAGTTGCTTCCATTGTCATTATGAAGAGATTGCTGCATTCCTTGAACTTTACACACACAGTAGCACTGAATAGCATGCACAGGTGTGAAACTGACACCTGAACCTGACCCACCATTGTTATGTTTTCCTACTTTAAAGAGAACTAGATGTGTTTGCTTTGGATACATAAAGGTTTTTCATAGAAAAACATGAGTCTACAGCCATGCTAGCAGCAATGTGAGGCTGCACTTAGGCACAGTGGTGCTTTGACCTAAATGCTAATGTCAAAATGCTAACACGCTCACAATGAATTCTAACATGTTGATGTTTAGCAGCTATATGTTTACCATGTTCACCATCTTAGTTTGTTACATGAAACAAAAGTTCAGCTGAGGCTGATGAAAATGTAGTTTTGAAGGCATTTAGTCATAAACTGACCTGATGACGGCGCAAGATGTAAAGTCAAAGGACGACCAAAGTAATTACAGTTCTAGGGGGACATGAATGTCTGTTCCAAATTCAATGGCAGTCCATTGACAGCCACAAATGTGAACCTCATGGTGGCTGAAATAAGTAGGATTCACCCTCTGGGAACCACAAATGTTTGTACAAAATTTAACTTTGATCCATCTGATAGTTGTTGGGATATTTCAGTCTGGACCAAAGAGTTGGACCACCAACAGCACGACACAAATTGCAGAAAAGTGTCAGTCTGTGACATTATAGCATCTAGCATAGCATAAAAAAAATATCTGCCTTACCTGTTAAACTAAACTCTTTTTTGTGGCCAGATAAACATTTCTTTAACCTCAAAACCTCTCTCCCAGCTGATCTTTAGAAGTCATAATCACGGGCAGATCTACATGTTTGTATGTACAGGAACTATCACTGGTCATATAAGGTCACAGGATTCCCACAATGAAGACGCTGTCCCCAAATCACTCGGGAAGTTTAAAATCAGAACTTCTGTCCCAGCTTAAATTTACAGTCATAGTGGCACAATCATGGGTCAAACAACAAGTTCAAGATGTTCCTACAATAATAAAAAAAAGGCTTCCCCTGAATCTGATTTTGAGAAGCACCCCCTTTTTGTTTTTATCAGTTACTCAGTTTTAGCTTGCCAGTCCAATGCATTGCATAGGCCACACTAAACCCAACATTTAACTCTGCCACCTACACTGACATGGTCACCAGAGGGCAGCAGAGCAGTAATGGGTAAGCTTTAAAGTGTGTTCACACTATTAGTACAGGAACAAGGAAATTGGATTCAAAAACGTATAGATTAGCTCTAAAATTAGTTACATTTGTGCCACGAAGAAATGTAGTGTCATCAATGAAAGATCAACATTAAAGTAAAAAAGTAATTAATCTTGTAAACATACACATAGAGTGCATGAAAGTGGACAGGTCTCCCTCCGTTGCACGACTCTGTATGATGCCAGAGCAGCTTGAAAGATCACAGCTATTTTACACATACTTTCACACACTTGGTAACACTTCCAACCAGGGTGTGCCATCACAGTTGAAACCACAAGTTCATGTGAAAAGAAATGCAGCCCCCATTCTGGGTTGCATACTGAGTCACACTGCTGTGGTCTGTTGCAGCAAAAAGTGTCTTCCTCTCTCTCTCACACACACACACTGAAACACTCATGCATATTATGTTACCTATCGTCCATGTTTTACTGTGCTCTTGTTGGATCCTCTACTTCCCTGTTACAGTTTTTCTTGATCGTTTACACACTATAACTGGGCCTATTAACTAAACATCCCAAAGACTACCAAAAGACAGACCCATTTCCCAAAACTATAAACACTATTCCCCTGTTTTCACACATATTTGTTGAACTTCTTGTGAAAAACTCTATACACAAATGCCTTCATATATCACTGGCTGCACCATGTGCTCATTTAGAGAGCACTGGCATTCAATATCATTAACTCAAGTCATCACAGCTGGAACCCAATAAACACAACATTCCCCAGGTGGAAACACTAAGAGTCAAAATTCTTCAGACACCAGTCAGAAACAGATAAAAGGGCCATGGGTCAGTTCACTTGTTTTGGAACAATGGTTCCACAAAGACCTGAATATACAGAAAGGAAAGGAAGTGGAAGAGGAAGAGGAAGAGGGAGGTCAAGAAGACAAATAGTTTCTGATGAGATTCGTGCAACTTTGACTATGTCCTTGTCCATGGGATTTCAATGAGGGAAGGTGTGCAAAGAGTGCAGCTGAACAGTTTTTTTCATTGGTTTATATTGGTAAATACATGAAAATTGCCTCCTATTCTACGTTCTTTATCAGTTGCATATTTTTACAGTACATTTACTTTTTCACTCAATTTCAGTTTATTTTATGACAGTACACTGAGGAATTAAAAATTTTGAAAGTGTATACATGTGTTGTGTCTTTATATTGTGTTCATCACGTAAAGAATTTGTCCTGGGGAAAAACCACAAGCGCCATTATTCATTGCAGTAACAGATTTTTACGGTAGTGTTTTGAATTGATCGCACCAGTGTGTAATGGCTATTTTGTAGTGTATGTGTATTTGATGGCTTTTGTGTGATGTCTGAAGGCAAAGTTCGGTTTAGATGTAAGATTACATGGTTTGTAAGTTAGTGAAGATGAGTGTGCAGTTCTGCATTTGTGCTTAGAGTTTTGGGAAATGGAGCATAACTTCAAGAAATGTGTCTTAGCAATCGAGAAAAATTGTAAGAGTGCTGTCAAGAGGTTTGGCTACCCATATAATTAACTGAACTTTTTCTGTTTGAAATAAGGGTGGTGTAATACAGCAATACCGTTAAGTATGCAGTGGACACACTCATCAAATATCCAGCTGGGACTTCAGGATAAAGGTTGGGAAGTTAAAAAAGGTTCCAGGAGCACTTTGGGTTTGGCATCTTCTGGCAGTCTGTGTATGGCACTATTTTCTTTGCTCTCTGGCCCCCCCTGTGGATCACAGTGCAAAACTTCAGCAGTGCAGAGATAGATTCTACAGACTTAGCAGGAGAAAAAAATGCTGACACTGTGGATGATGTAATTTTACATTAAGTATTAACACCATCCAGTTTCTTTTTAGAACTGAGGCCAATATGACGTGATTTGTACGTATATTAAAAAGAAAAGACTCAAACTGACAAAAACACTCCTTTGTCACTTTTTTGTGATTTTTGCATTTCCAAGGTTATGTAACCACTGTTCCTACAATGGCAAGTTTACATACATTAATCAACTATAACTGACCACACGATCAAGTGTTAGACTTTATGAATAACTTCATCATGATGAGAATATTATGTGGCAGTCAGCCAAACTAGCTAAGTAGTGTTAGGTGATACCATGGATGTAGTAGGTTGTAATTAGCGTGGCATTAAGCAATATAGGCGAAGGAACACAACTAGGTTGTGTTTTGAATGATTTCATTTACCTATCTGTGCCAAGTAAATGAAGCCGCATTCGAAACATCCATTCTGAGGAAAAGTTTCAGTGCAACACACCTTAAATATCAATATGACGACTTTGACCATTCCATTTGTTTTTATTGTCTCTCTTGCATGACATACGCTTTAGTGATGATTTGATCTTCAAGCACTTAAAAAATGTTTATGAATTTCAACCGGATTATGCGAACTGTGAATATTCTGTTTCCTCTGCGTCATTCCTCTTGGACGTCTGTGGACGTGCAAGACGGGTTCAATATCTGAACGTCTGACTAGGACCATTCTTAGATGTCCATGGACATGCACTATTGAACTAAATTAATGTATGTATTTTTATTTTAATGTACTGTATGTACCTTGTTTGTGTTGTTTTTTTTTTCTAATGGACTTTGAATCTAACAATAAAGATGAACTGAACTGAAGTGTACATGTGTGAGATTTGTGCTAAATAAATCAGAATTGTTTTTCTGTGAAGTTTCCCTTAAGTTCAACTCATAAGTAAATTGTTAATTGTTAATTTTTTTAATTTCTATTACAAGGCTTTGCAATTCTGTCTGTTTCTACATGCAGCCTGTGACAATAACCCTTATTTTTCAATTTTATTCCCGTTAATTCATTAATTACCATAACTTCCCACCTTTGAATATTCCCGAAATTTGCAACCCTAATTTAAATACATTTCTACATTTCCTTATATAATTATTTATTTCATTAAAACATATATTGATTTAATTCTGGTACATTTGTTCCTCCATAAAAACAGTTCTATTATAATTTTCATGATTATGTGTAACAAAAACATTTGTTTTATTTATTATTTATTTTTATAATAAATAAAATTTATTGCATACCATTTTTGCAGTGGCTAGCACTGTCACCTCACAGCAAGCGGGTTCTGGGTTTGAACCCACCGGCCAGCTGGGGGCTTTTCTGTGTGGAGTTTGCATGTTCTCCAAAGGCATGCGGGTTAGGTTGGTGACTCTAAATTGCCCGTAGGTGTGAGTGGTTGTCTGTCTGTATATGTCTGTGATTGACTGGCGACCTGTCCAGGGTGTACCCCGCCTCTTGCCCAATGCCAGCACCCCTGCGACCCTCCAAGGATAAGCGGTATAGATGATGGATGAGTGCAATGAGGGACGTCTGAAATAAGTCCAAGAAAGACGTTGCAAAAACTTTCATATTGAACCCTGTAAGGTTATCACTTGGATGTCAATAGTGAATGTTAAAAAGATGTTTAAAAAACACATTGCAAAAACTTTAGGTAGAGGAGTGTTTTCTACTTTGTTTTTTCTTCTACTTTGTGAATTTTTTATGAATTGATGTTGCATTTTTGTTTTTAAAAAAAAAAGTTTTTTAAGTGAAAAACCATCTGCCTCTAATGCTTCAATAACCGTGCCAGTAGCAAAGGCATTCACAAAAAATGTGCCTGTAAATGATCCAGAAAAAAATGTCTGCCTGACTAAATTCTTGGATGGAGGCAGCATAGTGAGCTCTGTGTGTGTTCTGGTATTCTCCCTGCTGAAGTGTCCTTAAGCTGACCCCACGCTCGGCACTCTCTATGTAGGGGAGGGGAAGAAAAGCTGGTGTCAAACATTATAATGTTGCAATTATGCTGGCCTCTAGTGGCCATATAGACAACTGTTACAAGTAAGAACAGCACTTTCCCACGTCCACCTGTAATCACCAGTGTAGCTGTAGCGCCGTGCATTCCAGATGTAATGGGTAATGTGCTTGTGATAATCCTGTGACCTCTCAGTATCCTCAGCTCCGTTGTGACAGGCTTCATGTGTCAAAGTCATGTGTTTGGAGGTGGATCATTTACGCTCACTTAGTGCGTGGGAGAGCATGTCTGGATAAGCATAAATATTTAGTATTGTGAAAGAGTGGTAAGTTTCCTTAAAACACACCAGAGCAGTCCTGCGTGGGTAGAACAGAACCATTCACACATTGTTCTCCTTTGCATTCATTAATTATTATAACTAAATTATTATTTGTCTGAATGTTTACTTTCCTCCCATTTCAATACTGTAAACTTCTTTTATTCCAGTATTTCTGTTTGAGGCCAGTTTTCTCTACATGATTCACACTGTTTTACAAGACCATGAGTGTGCTATAGGAAGTGATTCAATAAGATATACTCCTGGGAAAATTTAAGCTGTGTAATTCTACAGCATCTCGTAATTTGCATGACAACCAATTCAACTTGTGCAGTGGAACTTCCTGGCACAAAAAAAGTCCTTAGGTCACCTAAAGCTTCCATATATGACATTCAGGACCAGTAGTTGTCGCACTAGAGCACAGCATCTCAGACCAAAACAAATGGGCGCAAATGGACACACTTCATTCAAACTTGACAGAAACAAAATAAAACTCACCAAAACTGTCTATAAATAGTCTATAAATAAATAGCAATGGTACATATTCAACTTGAGCAAAACATTTATAATGTAATTAGTCTCTCTTCGTCCATATTAACTGCTGACTGGAGGGGAAATGTGCAGAGGAGAGGGGGAAAAGTCTCTAGTGAGTGCTGAGTTCGAACACAAACACACAGACACACACACCCTCAGACACAGCGGTGCCTGCCGTTGCTCGCTAGGCGCTATTAGCTTGCCAGCTATCCTGCTAACACTAGCTAGTTTGATGGTTGTGAAAACCTTCAGCTGAACGCTTTGTTCAGCTGAAGGCTTTGTTGTTGTATGCTTTGTGGGAGGTCGCTCTCTTCGTCTCTTTAGAAACGGGATGTAGACTCACACGTACTAACACGCACTAACATGCACGCGCGGCCGTCCCAGCTTCAAAACAAGAACAGAGAAGCAACACACACACAGGGAGTGTGACTTCATGCTCTGATCAGGACGCCATTACTCCACTATATCTTAACATAGCAAATAGTTGTTTGCTGCTATATTACTGTTCTGAATGTTGTATTTAGGACCTTTAAAGGCCTTGCAGACCTATTGCACACCCACTTTCACTTATTTTGGTTGATCAGGTCTCCTGTTAGCTTTGTTGCACCTGTTAGGGTGGGGCAAATTCCACCTTTATGATCCTAAGGGTTAGGGTTAGGGTTAGGATCCTAATAAATGGGATTAGTTGACCTCGTATGCATCCCAGCATAGCTCTGTCCACATTAAACTTAAGCAGCCAAAACAACTGAAAACACTTGTGGGGGTATGCAGAAAAACCGTAGCCATAACAACTTTACTAGGCAATAATATGTCAGTGCTGTGTGTTTGTCAGTTTTTTTGGAGATCTTCTGCTTCCCCAGAGGCCCAAATAAACAACAAACAACTAACACAGCTTTAATGCATCATAGGTGAGTGGTGCTGTAATGAGTTGCAAATGTTTGACTTATAACAAAGACAGGTGGATTCAACTTTTAATTAAACCTGCTCAACCAGAACCATACCATGCAATGTCAAAACATCATAAATCCCTCTCCACTACAAATGTTCTATGTTAAAGTGCAAAACAGCTAACAGCAACAGCCAATAGAGAGCCACTCCATTAAGACGTTTATTTAAAATGTACTGCAGAAGATGGGCTATTCCAGGTGTAGACGAAGACAATTGATTAATAAGACCTAACAGTCCATTACAGCAGCCTTATATGCCACCTTAATGAAGCTGTGCTGGTGTTACTCTGACAAGGAACAGAGACAACATGCACATTGTAAGCGACGTGGGTGCGTGAGAAGGAATAAATGAGTCCAACACACTAACTTTAGTGAGATCCGAACACAGCTCAGTCAAGTCATCCCACACCTGCTCAATTTTTCCATCCACTTCCTCACTCTCACTCTACCTTTTCCTTCTTCTTCTTCCTCTCTCTTTTCTCCACAGCATGAACTACCAGCTGCCTGAACAGCGCCGACTAGCTGGAATGCCTGATGCCGGAATATCAACTTAACATTGCTGTAAACACTAAATATGTGTAAACAAGATGATAGGCAGCAATTCAATAAGAATATACCAAACTTATGTCTGCACAATTATGTTTAAACCTGTGTTTACACAATTATGTTCGCATATCACCATTTCACTCATACAATATGACAGTCTGAGACACGGCTGATGAAGCACGCCACTGGCTTGGTTATGCTGTTATCTTTTCCACTGTCATGGCTATAACCTGTTGATACATTACTAAGATGTAATAAATCTCCCACAATGTTGTAAAAAAACATGATAGCCGGATTGTATTCATGGTCTCTTACAGGATTGCAACAGCAAAACAAAGCTGTATAAAGTTGTTTATGGAAAGCACGGAGGCTGGTTTGGTATTTTTACCCCCCTTCCAACTACACTCACATGTTTCTCATTAAGAGAGTGAGACTGAAACTAAGATCACAGGAAAGCAGGAAACCAGAAGCAGGGTAGGCTGACACGCACAGAAATAGATGCTGTGATAAGGTGGTTAATGTTGACAAACTGATATTTCTTTCTGTTCATCTAAAATAATCTTTTCGTGGTCCTTGGACCTAAAGCGGCCCAGGGTTGCTGACTGAAACAGTGACTGATGAATGATACGAGGTCGACAAAGAACACTTTGTTCTTAGCAAACACACGTCTCTCTCCTTCTCTTTTTGTTGAGTTCTGTATTCGTAGCTCTTATTACCATAATGGTGAACAACCTTTGAACAAACACTGTTTTGCTATTTGGTTAATTCTCTTCAGACCCACCCAGCCACATGGAAAATGGGAGGAGAAAGGGGGAGGGCACGTCATGAAGTTGAAGGAATAGTCTCCCCACAGCGTACTACAGGAAGTACAGATAATTCTTTCTCAGTTAAGTTTACAATCTTCTGCAGTAATCGTGCCTGGTATTGTCCTCACTATCTTTCCCTCTGTTTTTTCTCTTGGTTTTCTTGGATTCTTCCTGCCTTGCTCAGGACCAGGCAGCTGCAGGCGAGGGGGTGGTTAATTCTCTCTCTCTTTTTTTTAATCTCTCTTCTGTTTTGATATCACAGGTAGGTAAATCTTATTTTACACATTTATAGTTATACAATGATCGGCTTCTGTTGCCACTGTGTTAAAGTTACTGGTTTTGCATTTGTGTAAGGTGTGAATGTTGATGTACTTGATTTGGCTGATTATTATTCCACCACTGCTAACAGATGCAAAGAATGTGAACATTGGGATTTTTTTCTGTCAGAAATTTGTATTCAGATATACATGGTGTTCTCATCTGGCCACATTATCCAAACAAAACAGGGCGAGGCACAAGTGCAATACTGTGGTGAAATAAAGTGCCTCATCGGTGTATGTGGCTCATGTTGATGTAATAGTTTTAGGATTGATTTATGATGAAACACAGGAAGGCTTGCTGGGCCTATTCACTACAGGCAACAGACTAACCAGCATACACTGTGGGGCTGCATTCTTCTATATTATCAAAATACAGCCCTGATCCACTGATGTTGATTTAGTGAGTGACAAAACTAAGTATGATACAGCTGAAAGAGGCTCATCTGAGCATTATATTTGAAACATGAGCTCTATTGCCTTATGCCTCTCCCACAAAGCAAATGACTGATACGGAAATTTTTAGCTGTTTACTCTGTCCGGCTGCCTTGGACCAAAAGCTGCAGTAGTAATACTACAGTTTGACATTCCTTTAAAGTTACACTCAGTTATCCCCAGCGGTGGAAAGTAACTAAGTACATTTGCTCAAGTACTGTACTTAAGTACAACTTTGAAGTACTTGCAATTTACTTGAGTATTTCCATTTCCATGCCACTTTATACTTCTACTTCACTACATTTCAGAGGCAAATATTGCAAATTTTACTCCACTACATTTATCTGACAACTTTATTAATAGTTATTTTACATATTAAGATTTTACATACAAAACATCGGAGTATCTAAGTACATTTTGTACAAGTTTGCCATATCAACTTTAAAGGTGATGATGTGCAAGTGTTTACAATTTGTTCCTGCTGCTCCCAAATGGCCAAATAATCTATACCTATATCTCTAAGAAAACCGTGACTAAGCTAGCAAAACTGTTATTAATGGATTAATCTATAAATATATCATGTTTTGGCATAGTTAGACTCACAGAAAACCATCTCACGCATGCTGCTTGATTTAGGGTCCATAGTAAAATGTTTTGGTTAAACCTGAGTCACTGTCATTTCTGTCAGCACTGTGTTATCGTCACATTAATTTGACCATAGCTAATGAATACTCACTGCTGTGTGGCCTGTAAAGAGGAAGTGAAAAGTGTGGTTCATGCATATCCTCTGTTAATGTCAGTTGGCCCAATCACAGAAGCCATGCAGTTCTTCACTTCCTCCTGCTACTGTTTCATCAATAAATCTGAGCTGAGCTCAATAAACCAGTTTAATCCAATATCTAATTTCTTCGAACATTTTGTAGATATTAATCACTGAAAATGTTTGCGAGGTGTTACTGTTTGCTTCTAAACTCTTGTTTGCCTACATCTACATTTGATAAACTCTTTTTTTTTCTCTGACTGCATTTCTTATGTAGCAGTATGACTGCTTTTAAAGTTAAATCTTTGCACTCGTTAAAGTTTGGGGCACCACCTTTTATTCGAAGGAAAATAAATAAACTAATTGATCAGTCCTATAATCTGGGTTGTAAATTCTCAATACATTGATCCTTAGTCTCTGCTTTGAAGAAAGATTCACAGACAAAAACTTGGCAATAAATAAAATATTTATTTATAATCAAATGTTTATCAACAAATGAACAATCAAACAGATGAAGGAAGTGGATCTTTTAAATGGCAAAATGGAATATATTATTTAGCTTGGTGATAGTAAAGAGGAGTATGTGATGTCAGATCTAGGCTACCAGAGAACAAATGAACACTAGGGTAGTTTTAAATTTAAGGATTCAGAGTACTATCCAGCATCAACTCTTATCACAGCAGCAGATTAAGTGTTTTGCCTACTTTTGCAGCGTCCTGCAGGTGGACCCAGACTGTCACTTCAGCTCAGGCGGTACTTCACGGCTTCCCAGCGTGGTGATACCTGCTGGAATGCAGTGGTTGCAGAGCAGGGAAGGTCAGACAGCGGTGTTTCTCAATTGGTCCCTGGACACCCACTACTGTGGTGATGCAGAAAGTCTTTTTAAGGCAGACACTGCCGTAAAAGTTGTTCTTAAGAGCAGGCGAATGCTGGTCGGTGGTAGGCCTACAGTGTAGCCTACAATGAGTCTTGATCCGTCGTAGCTGGAGTCGGATAAAACTCTGCTAAGACTCGTTTTAGATAAACTTGAAAGTGATTTCGTTGGCCAAGTTATTATCAACATGAGATTGACTGAAGTACAAAAAGAATATTTAAGAAAGTTAGACTTGCTTCCACTAAAGGTTAAAATATACGTAACTTAGGCGAGGAGAAAAAAACGCAGGGAAAATAAGACTCTGGAGAAAAAGACTCAAAAAGCTAAGAGGAGCCTAGGTATGAAGAGAGCGAAAAAGAGAGCGTAAGACAAAGAGCGTAAAACAAATGAAATCGGCTTTCTTCACAGTCAGGTATGGGTGTGTATCGGAGGTGGAGAAGCAATCATTCGTGCCTAAATTGCTGTACACCTCTTAATTAATATCCTTTCCTCCGTCCTTAGGAGAAAACGTAGTTTATGAAATTATTTAATTTGATATTTTACAAGCAACAGTCACGTACTTCCTCATCACTGTGGTCAATTGATGGTGATTCTAACAGCAAATTGTATGTAATAGTGTTTTCACAAAACATTCTGAAAAACACATGGTTTAAACAGCAATCATATTTCAGAACATCAATCAACCACTTACATAATATTCCTAACTACTTAACTATCAAAACATAATTTAAATACTGCTAATAGGTAAATGGAAGGTTAAGCAACACTGACCACACAATATGATAAGCTACAGTCTTACCTCAATCACGATTGCATCCTTAGTGTTACAAAGACCCCCTTATCTGTGGTCACTAGATGGCAGGGTGGCTACATTGTAAACAAGGCATTAAATCTATGAACTAATAGTTAATTCGTCTTACATCGTACAGATACTGTAATTGGACTATTCTTCAGGAAAACATGTGCTGAGTAATATTGGCTGGATTATGAACTGATTGGACAACTAATTTACATTAATTCAGACTTGGGCTAAAGCAAGGAACATAACAACGTTAAGTCAAGTCAGGAATACACTTCCAAATTTATGGCAAAGTCTGGCAAGCATCTTATCTCAGGCCACATCGGGTTGTGAGAGAGAAAGAGAGGCTGAGCCTACTTTTTGTTTAATTCCATTCATGGTCTGGATGTGACATGTGTATTCGATCTCAAAAACAAAGAACTCAAGTCTCTGTCCCAGGGAAAGGTAATCCTTTTAGTTTGTCTGGTGTATTCAGACCTTTCCTGTGGTTTGTAGCCTGATGAATCAATGAGTCGTGGAGTGGTTCCAGTCTTGCTGTGAATCTTGTTATCATGACAAAACATGTATCTCTCAGAGGTGGAGAGCCCTGGTGCCTGGTCTGGCAAGTGTCCGATTAACACTTCTACTATTGAGAAGTGAAAAGTCAGTTTACAGATCGGAGGAGTCTCAGCAAAAAGGTTTATTCAAACTTCAAACTTATTGGAATTCCACGAAGTGAAGAAACAGTTCTCCCACCTACCTCCACTGAGAGAGGCAAAAGGTCTGTTCTGCAGATTTTGAATGTCAGTGAAACATTCACCTCCATGTCTTTTGGTTGTCCAGTGGAATTCAAAAGGGAAAACAGGGTTGTTCCCACCACACGTAGGTAACCAGACCGATGAAACTATGCATCAACATGACTACAAATACAAAATTTAATTTGGCTCCAGTTTGTATTCAATAAAGCATAAACTTTCACTAGCTTTTCCACATAGCTATCACTATGTAATGAAATAACAAATGCTCACACACTGTTTGTATCTGTTGTGGCATCAATACGTTACACTGGGGAAATGAAAGTAATATGCTGGTAACAACACCAGTGTTGATCATTTATATATAATAGATCACACACTGTAAAGCTAACCAAGCTGGATGAAGGGGCCTTCATGGTTTCAAGGGGGATGCTGGCGGACGGTTTAGACCAAAAAAATGTCTAATCAATGTCTTTACTAAGTTTATACTTTTACGTATTAACTTATTATTATTCAAAAAATGAATAATACACATTTCTCATATTCAGTAAAGCTTTCTGAAGATGGAAAAAGGATACCCACCACAGGAATCAGCTCCACCATACCCTGGGCCACCTATGAACTATGGGGGTGCAGTGCCTCAGCCAGGAGGGTACCCACAGCCGGGGCCATACCCACAGCCGGGGCCATACCCACAGCCGGGGCCGTACCCTCAGCCGGGCTTCTCCCCTGCAGCACCTCCACCTGCTGGATACCAGGGAGGTCTGTGTCTGCCTGGGTTAAAAGATGATACTGTTACTTTTGAGACATCATTGTAGCCATTGTAACCTTGACCGGGGTTAATTCCTCAAGTCACTATTTCACACCTTTCTCTGTTAAACCCCCCTCCCCAAAACAAATGGACCTTTGTTCTTAAGTCATGCTTTGTATAGGTGCGTAAGGAACATAACCAGATATATACACATAACCACTCATTAGGCAAAGGATGGTGAAATACAATATCCAATCAAAATCCACAAAATAATTTAAAAAAAAACACTACTGCAATTGTATGTAATGCAAAGGTATTTATGTTATAGTAGGTGATTTATGGCTTTATGTGATTTATTCTGATTTATGGAAATATATCTGTTCTGAACTGTCCATTCCTGCTTTGGTAAATTGTGTGTTTCATCTGCCAGGTCCTCCTTTTGCTCCGGCCATGGCTGTACCTGCCACAACAGGTGAGGCGATACACCTGACCCAAGACAATGCTGTCTCATGTAGAACACTATAGAGATGAATGCATCGTTGTACCATTTCTCACCATGCACATCTGTGAATATACATCTGTGAACACACATCTGTGGACAGATGGTGAATGTGTTTCTGTTCCAGTTTGTGAGATGAGGAGTACTGCCTCTGCACACTGTCACAGAGTCAGTGGGTGAAGTCTTCGGTCTCCTACCAAAGTGATCTGAAGAATAGCCCATTTGTAGCCTCTGTGCACAACAAAAAGCTATTGTTCACTGTTTGTGCTTGTGGTAGACAGATACATTTTGAGTATTGCTTGTGACAGGATTCCTATCACAGATGTATTACTTCTTCATGTGAACTCCACATGTAAAAAAAAATCATACTAATATAGCTCGTATGAACTGTGGGCTTCTCACATGACGGATGTGTTGTAATTTGTGTTACTGTCTGTCTGTCAATGGCAGTTTCACGCTACATAATAAGAGAACGATCTGAGCTGTCCTTTACTATAAAACCCTTAATAAAACCCTTTGGATGGCTCGATAACTTACATTACTGACAGGGACCATGGAAAGACAGAAACAGAGGACCAGCTCCTTATCAAATTACAGTTGCTGTACTGTTGGCAGCCTCTGCTGGTCTTGTTAAGTCAGTGCAGTCAGTACATTTTATCCTCAAATCCTCAAAGTTTAGGGTTTTCCCCTCCATCAATGGAATGGACAAGTGTATATATATATATATATATATATATATATATATATATATATATATATATACTAGAACCTAATAAAACACTGTACGTACTTAAAACATCTGTCTTATGATTCTAATATTTTCCAATCAAAAGCAGTAGTTAATGACACAATTTTATCAAAGGCAAGCAGGACAATATCAGGAGAGCAAAAGGACCTCCTCTACATGTTGTGCATATGATGGCAAATGGCGTGCGTTTGAGGATTGGTGCGTAAAAGCTGGGGTGGTGGCTTTCCAGAGCCCTATACCTGTTATTCTAACATTTCTACAGGAGCTACTGGATAAAGGCTTGGCATTCTCCACTGTCAAAGTGTACTTAGCTGCTATAT